>PDGT01000080.1:854094-876169 GCA_003671415.1 Megathymus violae | reverse complement strand
CACGTAATTCTTATGCTAAATACGTTTGGTTTTATTTAAAACTTTATGGTTAACACTAACAAGAGCACAATAACAGGAGCTCCGGAAAACGCGGCTCGGTAGACTTGGTTCCAAAGATATAATTACCTATATTAAAGTTTAAAATTTACTATTATTGGATACTTTATAACGGGGCGATTAACCATTGTAAGCGCCTGATGTCAGGATACTATTATCGGAAAGAAAGTAAAGTACGTTTAAACTGTTATGGGTACTCACGATTTTTGTGTTATTACCGATATTTCGACCTTTGAGAAACTCCTCTCCGCAAATGCAATCTCGCCGGAACCATGATCCGTGTAGAGATACCTATCGGTAAAACACAAAAGTCGCAAGTACCTATAACAGTCAAAATGTGTAATGTTGGCGATGACAAAAATCTGCCTGATGTCCTGCTGCTGTTATATCATATATCTATATTAAATTATATATGTTTATTAAATTATTATACAACTCTAAGGGTACTTGAAAAAAGCGGCGCCATTATGGCTGATATTCGCCAGTGATTAATACTACGAGTACCTACCTATTTATTCTGAACAACACGTTCGGTAAATATAACGCATATAAATATAAATAAATAGTATATTATATTATATAAGTACTATTACATAAAGTATACAAAATATGTGGTCTAACGTTAATTAAACAACGCAATAGTTGAACACGATGTACATAAATATGCTCATGGACCAGAATTTGATAATGATTTGTAGTTTAAGCAGTACGAATACATACCTATTAAAAAAATGTCTTCCAAGTAGCCTCAGAAATTCAATTTTCTATTCCAAAAACAAAAAAAAACATGCAGACAACAACGAAAGAATTTCTTTATAGGACACAACACTCACCTTTTTCTTCTTGAATGAGAGCGTACGTCGCCATAGTGACCTGAACAGCGCTGCAGGTTTATAGTGATAATTTAGTTCAGCGTCACGCGCGTGCACCTCGGTCATCACCGTCATCACTGCGCTGGCGCCATCGTCACTGACACTTACTACGCAATCACTGCAGCCATGATACGTTAGATCGATCACTAGTCCAGACCAATAGTCCAGAGGGTATAATATAAAAATATTCCAGACGATATATTGACTATCATATCAGTGTTGTTAATCACTGTTTCAAAAATGTTGTTATTCAATTGGTATTAATTTACTTTGCAACAATCCGCAAACACAATGTATGATAGTGTATACTTGTATACATGCATGAAACCTCCCTCCCTCCCACAAAGGAAAACATGCAATTATGATAAAAGTATATACCAACACGCATACCGTCACCAACACGTGTTTCGCTCCGAAACAGATCATCATCAGGGTAGTAGACTCTACGAGTGTTAATTGCAAAGTGTTAACTTTGTATAGAAATATATACCATCATACATTGTGTTTGCGGATTGTTGCAAAGTAAATTAATACTAATTTATTAGTATCATTGAAAACAGTAAGTAGAGATGTGTGTTAGAGGTGTGCGCGAGTTTTCTCACTATATTTTCCATTAGCGAATCAAGTATTAATTTATTTCTAATATGCATGTACAAACTTTGAAATACTAGAGTTGTGTTTCGAATAACTTTGCCGATTCTCATATTTCGTTAATTGCATTCCACGTTTCTGGCTCATGTTATATTTAACTATTATTGAACACTTCACTTCCTGGTTAAGTGTAGCTCTTTAAAAGAAATACATTCAAATAGTTCTGTAAATTACATATTACGACCCCATAGACCTTGCCTGCCGGGCGTGAGGTTCCGTATTTGATTGCCGGCTGGGGCGGACACTTATGTGACAGTTAAATGTTTGTTCTCGGGTCATGGGTTTTAGTAATGTGATATTTCTGTATATCCGTGCCACCCGCAAAACAAGGAATCCTATTGCGTGGGTTTAAGTGTGTAAAAATTTATTTATTTATTGCATGTCATTTGGATTTAGTGCCATATCAGCTACCATCATTCATTTATGTTAGACGTTATTAACAATTACGTATTTATTAATATCCATTAAAAATAGTTCAATGCCAACTGAATTATGATAACAGTATGATAACAAAATCGTTTTATATCATCAAATATTCTTCCACGCTGTAGTACGCTGTGTCAATAAGAGAATGTTTTAACATTTTATTGCATCCCGTATTTTTCACTTTGTTACAAATTTCTATTCACACTGGATATAGGGCAAAACTGTGTACTTTCAATCCAGTTGTAACATCCAATAGTTTGCTTTGATTATGTGTTTCTAAGAGGAGAATTTTGTCACAGTAACCTGAATATTTTTATATATAAAATTTTAAACCGTGTGTATATAATTGAACTACCAAACGACTGGATCGATTTTGATGAAATTTTTGTGTGTTTATTGTATCTCTTGATGGTATAGATTCACAATTAGACGCGGTAGAAAAATGTCGTCTAATGTACCTATATTTTACCGAGAATTACACAACAGGGGGACGAGACGTCTGTTATAATTTTATTACATTAGTATTATTTATATGTATTTAGTATTCCCATAATTTGAGACATTTCTATACGTTGTTGCTATATAGATGGTAACACACATGCAAAATAGTTCTTTACCCCATTGATAAATTGAATAGCAAGAAGGAATTAGGTCAATTTGATAAGAAAAATTTAGAACGACTGATAAGTACTAAGACTGAATGTTGAAGATTGATTGTTGGTTAAAGGAAAATAATTGGTATCGTTCGATTAACGATAACGCAAGATAAAGACAGATAGATTAACGATAGATAGGCAGCATGATTCTAAGAACGAGATGGCTTGAGTACGAACCCATAGTTTGTCTATTAGAATGAATAAACGCTCACACACTCACATCAACGCACATCAAATAACCAAAATCCGATTACAAACATTTATTTTTAAATCGGCCCCGATCAAGTATCGAACTCGGGAGGGCTCGTTAATCGACCCGTGCCGTGGCGTTGTAAACGTATGAACAGTAACCTATGTCAACATAGACAGATAAGCCCATACATCGCGCTGTTTGTACAGGTAAAAGCTAGTTCAGATAGCGAGATAAAGCCGTGTTTACACTCCCGCGGTGCTGGTTCGTAAATGACGGTAGATGGGAAAACTTTATGTTGAGTTACAGATTGGGACTTTTTTCAACGCGTACCTATACTTATACCGCGCTTTATTACAAACAAACTTGTGTATGATTTGCATTGTGCATGAGTCGACGAGCCTTGCGTTTCACATATGTATGATACGTCACGAGATTATTAACGCATTTTTGGTCAGACTACATGTCCGCGTTATATCGTTTCGTTTCAGTCCATTAGTGGCCACTTAAACTTTTAATTTTTACGCGGACATCGCATTATAATAATTATAATAGATTTTAGTCATGGCGATTTTAGTCATATCTTAATAATGCAAACTATCGTCTCGGACGATTGACAAGCTTATCTGTAATTAGCGTATGACAGGTGTCATCTGTCAAGGTTTTTGCCGCCACCGTAGTTTTATTCTAACCATGATCTATGTAAACGGAAACAAAACACTTAAATCGTGAGACGTCGACAAAAAAAATGTTTAGAATTACATGTAAAACTAGCAATCTGTTCTCGCTTCGCTTCGGGAAAACTACGCCTTACATTATTTTAAATTTATTCACAAGTTTTTTATTTATGGACGGATTGCAATGAAACAAACTTTAAGTGTTATGCGACGCCTACTGCAATAGATTAGTGGAAACCAGAACGAAATCGGTTAAACCGTTTCTGAGATTAGCGGGAACAAACGTACAGACAAACAAACAAAATTTCTAACTTTCGTTTTTGGTTCTATTGCGTTAATAAAGGCCCGTAATAATGTTTTTTCTCATATATAGTTCGTGTACGGAAAGCGATCAGTTAGAATTTTATTATTAGTGTAGATAAAATGAGAACTTTGGACAAATAACAGCTGCAAAAGGAATCCATCATTAAACGCTGGTTAATTAATGTGCATCCAGCGCTGTGAGCGTAATCCCATTACACGCTTACTGGAGCGAACTAATTAGGACATTTAGTTTGTAACATAGAACGCATTGGCTGTTGTTGCGACCAGAAATACTTCTTACGTTCGACTCCTGTAACCTTTCTTTTACTGCTGGTTACACTACTGGATACCTAATGCGTCAATAGCTGCAACTGAATTTTTTGCCTTTCAATAAACAAAATCACCCAAGGACAGGATATCAAGCAAGGATTTATCGCTCACCGAAGATAATTAAGGCTAGTTTTAGTTATATGCAGTCATAGCCTAGTGGTTTGAATGTCGGTTTTCCGCACAGGAGACGCGAGTTCGAATCCTGCACGCACTTCTAATTATTAATCAAAATTGTTCATCATGTCCATCTTCGAAGAAAAACATCATGAGAAAAACTATACGCCTGAGAGTTCTCTATAATGTTCCCAAAGGTGTGTGAAGGCTGCCAACCCAGCAGTGTCCAGCAGTGGGACAGACAGACGATGATGAAGTTAATATAATATACATATACCGACCGTTAACCAGAAGGCGGGGGCAGATAGGTTATAAGAATCAGCTGTTAGATTTCTTAGTATTTAGTAATCACAATATTTTTTAAAACTGATAATGCGTCCCAGCTTCGCTTCGGGGAACATGTGCCTTGCTGTCACAAAGGTTGGGGACTGTAAATTGAATTGACTTCCTGAATTACGAGTTAAATACAACCCATTTTCATAGTCAATTATGTAAGAATTGTAGTTTTATTTGAGACTAGTAACTCGCCCTCATTTGACTTTGGAAAATGCCCCAAAAACATTTGTTAAATAATTAACTGTGTCAAACAACACATAATTATATTAATTTGTATCTTGTATACCATAAAAAAAAATTCTGAGGATAAAAATACATCCTAAATTTTGACTCAAAATGCAAGTGATAAATATGCTTTTAGAAAAGCGGATAAAAAATGTTTGTTATATAATCATAATCAGAAATCAAAGCCATACGACATCTGAATCGATAAATCCAAAAATATTTTGCCCAATGTATTGAATTTCCAATCCGTAATTTGCTGTATGGTATTATTTTTTTACCCATCCATCCATCAGCTTTTTGAAGTACACTGTTGGACATAGGCCTCCCCGAACTGGCGTCACTCTGACCGGTGCTGGGCCTTTTGAATCCAGCGGATACTCGCTGTCTTCTTCAAATCGTCACTCCATCTGGTCTTACGTCTTATGCTTCGTTTGCCAAGACGTGATCGCCATTGCAGGCCCTTTCTTCCCCAACGGTTATCGGTCTTACGAACCATATGGCCAGCACATTGCCACTTCAGGTGGCTAATTCTTGATTTTTTTTATACCAATTATTTCTGGGCACTGTGAAAAACTAAATAATGTACCGAAGTATATTTTCATTCGCGGCGCGTACAACGACCGGTGAGCTAATTCGCATCACGCGCTCAGCCGACTGGATTGATTGGAGATGAGCAGATCGCATCTTTGAGGTATCAAAGTTTCTGAACTATTAATTAATAATACGACGACTGCGCAGCTCAGTCGGTAGGGCCTGCAAAGCGAGGGATCCAAGGTTCGATTTATTCGAAATTATTTTGCACAGACAACAAAATGACAAGAAACAGATTATGTATCAAAAGCTTGTGCAAGGGTACCACTTATTCCTAGTCAGAAATTTCTTCCAAATAGTACAGTATTTTGGGAATATTTGACTATCTATCTGTACATGTATAACTCTAAAACCACAGATCTAGATAGTTCTTGGTATATTAGGAACGTATATTATGGGTCATCATCTAGTCTGGATTATACTGTTCATCCTGCGGAATTAGACCCCGCGGAATTTTCCGAGATGGGAGCGGGTTATAGTTTAATAAAACGGAAGCACCCAAAGGTTTTCGTCTGCACCTCGTATTTTTTACCATTTTTTCCATGTTTTTTTTTATTAACCATTACTATTTTCTTGTATCTGTATTCTGACCGGATAGAAGCTTGTAATTGATTTTAAACTAACTTCCCGATGAGCTGGATACTTGAAATTTGGACCGTAGCTCACAAGTGGATTACAACGTATGAAAATGTGAAAAAACAATAATAATAATAATAAAAATTAATGCCCAATTATTTATCAATATTTATATATGGACAGATATAGACTGATAATTACGACGATAATTTTTCAAAAGCACCAAGTAAATGGACCTGTTCGTAGCATCACAGTAAAATCCGCCGCACCCACCATGTCTATGTTAGTAGCGGCTATATTGTACCTCGCTTTATCTTATTTATTGTGTTAATATAGAACATAATCTCGCGTTTACTTCTGTTACGATAACCGTATTGTAACTGCCTTTTACCGGTTTAAATATACACGAGATATAACCTGTAAGGGTGACTAATCTGAGAACTAACAATAGAAATTCTTCTTATAATTCATTGCTGATATATGTAGCATTAAACAGAATCTCATCTGTCTGAACGGCATTCTCGCATGCCATGTAACTAATGCATGGAATTTAATTTAATTTAATATAAATTGATTCACGAGGAATATTGAGGGTTATATAGAGTTTATGAAACGCCTTATAAAAACGAGTTATAATTGTTACCAACTCGTCAGACCATGACTTTGTTCCTTCCGCTAAATAGTTTATCAGGTTCAGATATTTTGTTATCATAATCAAACTACCTGGTTGGGAGGAAATCTGTACTCCTTTTACCGAGGTATAAAAAAATAATTTTCATTTCCATCAAAGGAATATCCGCTATTCAAATACAGCTTGTCCATTGTTAGTTCAGCCAGCTGACTGCGAGTTATATCAGGGTGTGTGTACGCGTTAGGGATGCAATTGGAGCTCCGTAACCGAATCTATCGGATACCCATACTAAAATATATCCGAAGCAGTAACGTCATGCCAAGTTTTTCGCTCTCTTTTTATTATTAAAGTTTTAAGGCTATTGTTATTTTCTATGATTGTAATACTAGATAATACCTAGAAGAAAAATTCTAATAACTATTGTTTTGTGTTCTATTGCGTTAATAAAGGCTCCTAATAACGTTTTTTTCTCATATATCGTTCATGTACAGAAATTTATCTATTACAATTTTATTATCAGTGTAGATATTTTCCGATTCCAAAATCATCGAATATCCTTAATCGTATCCGATTAAATATTATTCATATATCCGTATCCGTATCCAGATCCGAAATTCCATATCGATAACATACCTTGTGTGTATATTTAGCCAACACCGGCATTCATCTGGGCAATACTCAATTTTTGTGCGTAGCTTCCTCTTAAAGGTTTACATAATATATCTGTTTCTTATAAAAATGTTTTACACTCACTTACAACACTTACAACATTCACACTCGATATGTAGACGATATGTGCATTTATGAGACGTATTTTAACGAATACATCTAGTGATGTTACCTATGTTTGATGCAATATGTACTGTTGAAGATAATTGTGTCAACACAAAGTGTCAAGTATCCTCCGACATCGTGTTATGTTCGACCGTAAGCTGAGGGGGGGCTAGACAGATCCAGTTCCTCTTATCGTGGAAAGCATCTGATATTTCCATACTGTTGTACTTAGACGAATAAACGTGTCTCTTCATCATTTTTATTAATAATAAATTTTATATTAATTACACCAGCTCTTCCCGGGGCCTCAGTCCCGAGTAAGCAAACAGCCGAGCCAACTCGCATTGCCTCAGATCAGATAGTTGATTTTGTTTATTTTTTATTTGATGGCAATAAACTGATTTGATAATGATAATTCTATATTAATTATAATGTAGTTTATTGCAAAGAAAGAAAATAATTATTTATTATTATCTGTGTGTCGGTAATGGAATCACGCGGACACTACTGAAAATAATAATTGATATGCCAAGAAATAGATCATATAGCAGAAAAAGATATAAAACTTAGGATAGAAACCAGAGGTATGGAAATAATGCTTCTAACAACAATTTTAAACTACGTTTCATTCACCGACTAAGGTGTTGAATATAAATATTAATCTATTCTCAGATTAACTAAAAGGTACTTACTGTACATACCACGCGGTAATTCTGTAAATTCACATATGAAACTCGCCGCTAATTGCGCGGTGACTTCATCATAATTTTTAATCTAAATATTATGACTAATCAACCCATGGGAGAAGGTAAGGCAGATGATGAATGTATTATTTAAGGGAATCGCTGGTTTATTTCAAAATTGCTGAGACGTCACTGGAGTGACTCGTTTCATTATAGACTTTTTAAATAATACATAAACAATAGAAACCAACTAAATTGCCGAGCGTGGGGTCCCGGGTTCGATTCCCGGCCGGGGCAGATATTTATGTGACACATAAATGTTTGTTCTCGGGTCATGGGTGTTTGTGATGTGATAATTGTGTATGTCCACGCCACCCGCAACACTGGGAATCCTAGTGCGGGGGTGTGAGTGTTTAAATCATTTATTTATTTATTATGGTTAAATTCATCACAGTAATTAAGACTGATTATTACCTAAATATATTGTAGTAAAATCTTAACAAAAAATATTTAATATTATGATAATCTCACCGCGGAACTTACTTTGGCATTGACTTAAATTGGTTTTAAATTACCGTGAATAAAAATAATAAGAAACGTTCACACACTCACACCCCCGCACTAGGATTCCCTGTGTTGCGGGTGGCGTAGACATGCACAAATGTGACATCACAAACACCCACGACCCGAGAACAAACATTTATCTGTTACATAATCGGCGCGGAATAGAACCCGGGACCCCGGCAGGCAGGTTCACTAGCAGCTGGGCTATGGGCTCGTCGTATTAACAATAATATTAATAATTTAAATTCACAGAAAGAAGGCAACCAAATTTAGTTAGTTTCTATTGTTTATGTATTATTTAAAAAGTCTATAATGAAACGAGTCACTCCAGTGACGTCTCAGCAATTTTGAAATAAACCAGCGATTCCCTTAAATAATACATTCATCATCTGCCTTACCTTCTCCCATTATCTATGGTCGACGCAGTATGTCTTTTCCTTCCATTCATCGCGCTTACCTGTCATACTTATGTCCACTCCCAACTTATTCATATCACTCCTGATATAATCCATCTTAATATTACTCTTAATTTAATCTTAAATTACTTGTTATAACGCAATAAAATAAATATTATTCGAAGAAATACCCAAGAGAAGTACAATTTATTCTACCGCTAACATACCTAAATACCCTCATTGTTTTTTTGAGTTCGTTTTTCTCAATTTATTGCAACGAATTTGCCTACAACGGGCAACCGTCGACTATTTGAATAATAATAATACGTATTATGCTAAAGATCAATGCGAGAATCAAAAACAAACTTCGATATTAAAAACTGCTCAAAGTTCGTGAACTACGACTTAAACAGACATTTGAAGATGCAAAAAAGCGCGAATCATCCAAAGCGTTCAGTGCTTTCTAACACCGTACCCGATCACGTCATCACAGATTCATTTTGACTGTAAAATATTGTTACTAAGTTCTTGTTATATTATTATTTTCGCGCAGTCGATAATAAAAAGTGGTGTACATAAGTGGACAAAAAAAAATACGAATCTCCGTTCTTGTATTCCTCGCTTCGTTTGAGATCTCTAGACAGTATAATGTTCTGTTAATGGACGCTTGCGAATTACAGAATCTATGGGGATGACAAGTGAAATCGATGAGTTATGTCACTCCTATATTTGTGACGGTTTCGACTTTCGTTACCGCTAATAAAGTATGCATTGTTTACTCCAAGATTCTAACTTAGAACCTTCGCTTCTCTCGGGATTCAACTTAGCCCCTCGAAGGAGATTCATCTTTTTTTCTCACTTATTACGCAATAGTAAGTTAAGTTTACTATAGAGAAGTATGTTTAATATTTATAAATTAATAAGTAACGTGTATGAATAAAAAAAAACATAAATGTTTATAATTAAAATAAATGAATATTCGTAAACGTAAAGTCTATGATGGCCGATGCAAAAGCGAATTACTTTAAAATATTACGTATTTTAAGTAATTATACGTTACTTTAAAATATTAAGTTGGTCAAATATTGAATATTAGAGTTATAAATATAGAACTTGTTGATAACTGAACTATAAGATAACTATATGACTTTATATTAAGTATTAAATTGATCATAACAATTAATGTGACTATAATCTCAATCGAGAAGGTGTTCATAAGATACACAATTGCGAACAGATTCTCTATGTATATATATACATAATTAAATGTGAAGATCTTGCAGATTTCTATAATACCAAATTATCTTATAGGTAAGTCTACTAGCCCATATATAAGTTGGTAACGAGCTAAGAACGATACATTTCATACAAACTATTATTTACTGTTTAGTTGCATTGCTAATATTATATCTAAGTGAGTTGACAACAGCAAAATGATAATTAAACGTGCATGTATACAGTGAACCTTGCTTTATCAAATATTTACTGTCTAACAATTCTATTCATGTTAATGGTACTTAAGTGATTTTCGCATACAATTTAAATCGTAGCTTAAATTTCGCATAAATATCAGAATATTGAATCCACTTATATCCCCGTCCGGTATGCCATTGTTAGGAAGCACTTGAGTGATTTAAACACTTCACATCACTTAAAACACATTACATTCGCAAATTTTCGACGCGTGCGCGTTTTGCCAGTAGCATCTTTGAACTACGTACCTATATGTTACATTATGACATTACAAATGAAAGATAACATACGGTTAGTTTGCATTGAGAAAATTCGTATCTCATCATTTTATTTCATTGAAAACTATACCTTATTACCATAACAAAGAAATGAATTTTAACAGCTCGCAAAAACTTACATACAGCGTATTACAAGTCAAGTGTAAGATAAACACAAGTTGTCCGGGTAGTCGATATCAAACCTTGTCATGTTAGCGCATAGTGTAGTTTGCAATGGCGATGCTTCGTAGGAAAATTGTTCGGAAATCGCCGATGGGGCGAAGCAGTGAGTGCGAGCGAGACGGCGCTACTCAAAGTCAGCAAGGTCAGTGTTAAGAGAGAATAAACACATTATCATACTCGCAATGTAATTTAACACGGATCTTTCGTTACTGGTTTTCGGAGATCAGTCAAGGTACGGATGATTTTTCCAGAACTTTACAAAGATCTCAATGGAGCTGAAAAAAAATCTCTTCAATGTCGCGACATTGAAAAGTAAAGAGGCGTATTATTTTAAAATTATGTCATCGCGAACGTTATACATTATAACCGTAACGGCCACTCACGCTATTTGCGTTTTTTATCGATATTTCAATCTAATTACTTGAAATATGGTTATGGCGTGATAAAAGTTAAAAGGACGTGTTTGAATAACATTTTCTTCATTAATTTGTTACGTAGATGTTTAATATGCGGATTTCTTTACATCTTTAAATATTTCATATTATAAATAATCCTACATTATTATTATTACAAGAATAATGAAAGAATAGTAATAAATTCTGCTTGAAGAATTACATACACTTACAATTAACATGAAATTGTTGTCAATGTTGCACACATAATTCAGTAACATATACGCTTTAAGAAAAAAATTGTTGTTTAGAAAATTTATTTTCAAATAAACTTATGTTTCTCAATAAATTGGAAAATCACAACTGCAGGATCAATCCATTTAAAATTTTGAGCAAATAAACTTCAAAGCAAATATAATAATACTAATAATTATAATAATTTTCGAAACCTCCACTTATTAAGAATTAAGTATTTTAATAACCAAAAGCCCCGTATTTAAATGTTAATGACACCGAAGAAAAATGTGGTTTGGTTTCTAGTAAATAATGTTAAAAGGTACTTTACGTTCCCTAAAATCTGTAGGCCACCCGAAATATGCCACGTTTAGATCTCAAATGGGTTACCATAATGACTGATCGGTTTAATTAAACAGCCCTGCGAAATGTCTCTATAGATAACGCATGTAGAATATTGTTACGCCAAAAATACGATTAGTTTAATGACATTAGTTTTTGTGTGATTCGAGTATCGTAACGCCATCTCTTATCGTGTAACAAAAGTTTGTACAACTAAATTAAAAACTAAAATTGGACGAAAGAAAATTATCATCCATATACGTACCGATATTTATATTAAAAGGAAAGCAAATATGCCCCTTCTGTTGTAATAATGAATAAAAAACACATTTAAAGGAAAACTGTTGTTAAACAAATTTATCAAATTTTACGGCAGAACCAATATGAAAAAATAGTCAATACTTTTATTATACAGTTTAAAAATATAGTTCTGTGAGTCATCATTTGAGGTAAATATACGTTGCATACATTAGTTTGCGCATATATAAGATAGATGGCATTGATAACTTAATTCTTGAAAAACATCAACTACTTACTATCGTTCTGTAATAAGTTGTCGATTTTAATTGAAGAAACTAAAATAACAATAACAAAAGAAAATTAATGGGCATAGTGCTACATAACTAATATTAGAATTTTGTTAATTAATCAATTTAACAAGTAATTAATAAATTCTATTATTTTTTCTACATTTTATTACTATTGCTCGTTACTTTCCTTAATTATACCAAATTCAGTACCGATGTCTTAAAAAAAATAATTCCAAAATAAACGTAGGGTACTCACGTCATCGTCTATCCCTGTCGGAAACTGTGTCAGCGGCTTCACAGCAACATCTTCTAAAGCCTCCTTGCGTCTGGAAAAATAAAATTATCTATTAATAATGCAAAAAAAATGCTATTAACCTATCGACTCCTATAAATATATGTATTTATATGTGTTACATCGTAGAGATTGATACGTGAGTGACCAATTGGAACTTTAAAGCAACGCGTTAAAGCACAGCTTATAAGTAAAGAATATTATGGTACAGACGAATATAATAATGACACGGGCGCCTAGAAATAATAGTGTCGAAACCAGTTCCGCGCAGTTTTAAACTTACTTTGTAATTGGCATGTGTTGTTTAAAAGAGTTTCTTTCGCCGTTTCTTCTTATCAACGTTAAAGCACCTTTTTGAAACGTTATTAGAAGCAAAAAATGACGTGCATAAGTGTATTGTAAAATAATTTGTCCAAAACATCAAATTATTTCTCAAGAAAAACCAGCCTTTAGTAAGACCTATTATCCGCCACTCTTACCTATATATTGTTTTATCTACTCCCATGCTTTAAATCCTCTATAAAAGATTGTGAAACAGTTGGCCTACTGCAAACATTAAAACACCCAATGTTGTACTGAATATCATAATAACACTTCTTTGTTTTTTTTCGATCCCTTCTGTGCAAATGGTTTACAATGTGCAATATACAAAAGTTGCATAAATAACTATTATGAGCCCCTGACGTAATATATAAAGATGTGCCATTATTCCAGTTATTAATGGCAGCTGGGGTGGCAACTGATCCCATCTCTGACTCCTAAATAATGTTGGAAATCGATTGAGGACTCGCAATGTAGGATACATATGTGTGTATACTACGGACAATAATTTTATCAAGCTAACAAAATAGTAATAAACTAGCAAATTGCCTATTTTAATTTATTTCACTATTATATTAAATAATAAGCATTGAATGTAAGGCATCAAACTATTATATTAAGTTATTCCTGTCTTTATATATAAAATCCATCTGTCCATATGGGAATGAAATCTCAAACGGATGGACTGATTTGTTATGAATTTTTTTGTTACTGGATGATTTAGATTCACAATTGGACCGGTAGGTGGCGCTGCGATCTGGTTCTGAGAATATATTGCGGAAAAGTCTGCCGGGCCAGCTAGTAAAAATATTTAATCCAATTTTAAAAGTATCCTTATAAATTATGTTGATTATTAACAATGGACGGAAAAAAATGAATAGCTGTATTACGTAACTTAATGCATGATTTAACCATTTTCATATTAGACATAATAATTTACTAAATATCAAGTCGAAATTCAATGAAATTTATTAATATATTTTATTCACGTAATTTTTTACTCCCGGTACTAGGTACTATTTAAATTTATTACCTAATTACTAACTAAATTAGCGAACTGCCCAGGCTTTGCAGGGGTGCAATTTACTTATTGCAGGTTAAGGGATCTAATGTGATAATATACAAAAACGAGGGGATTTCTAGATTATACATTTATTCGTACGGCTGAAAGAATATATTAAAGATAGACAGAGTAAAAAAATGTAAAGAAAAGGATACCATAATAAAAATAATATTAAGTACTACAGAAAAATGTTGCCATATATAAAATTTAACTCAATTAAAACATGAGAAGTGCACTTAGCTAAAAATATGCCGTCTCTATCTTTACTGGTTCAGGCTGAGCCTTCTCTGTCAGTCAGTTCGTCGAGAAGGGATTAATTAAAGAGGCATCTTTCATTTATCAGAACTTTCAAACTGAGTGAACCCTCTGTTTGATTACACTACTACGTATAGCTGTACCGAAAATCAGTGTTGCAGTTCATTGCAACGATACTGAGTACAGACCATTTAGCTGTGTATGCACAGAAAAATGCAGAATTTTCTGTTTCGTGTCATTATTAGTTTTGTTTTAGAGTGTATGCATTTTTAAAGTATGTGAGTGCTCTGTGTTCAGCTGTTATGTGTACATAACAAATAAAGTCTCTTTTCTTTCTTTCTTTTCTTAATAAATACCTGCAGGTAGCTAATACAATAGGCATGACCCTGACATTCAGAATCAGATACGAATATATTTTGGACTTGGAAGCCATTCCCGGTACAAATGAATAATGTATACGAAAAGGAGATATATAAATCAATCTGAATATCCGATACACCGAATTCTTATTGTAACTTTTTAACGAACTGTCGACTAACTTACTATATAAGAAACGAAGTATCTAAGTACTAAAAGTACTTTAATTGTCAAAACGTAGAGCTTGATTGCTCAGTGATTCGAAATCGAGTTAACTTTTCGAATCGAGTTTCGTCGAGATTCAGTTGTTTGATGTATTTATGAAGAATTTACTATTACCGAGGTAGTGGATTTGGTTTAAAGATTTAACTGTCAAAATCGACTAAGATCAACGACTCCATGTGCCTTTTGATGCACGAAGCGACATTACGCTGCACGATGCACTGGCCATCACCATCAGATTTTCTCGACCGTTTTAATCAATACCTAGAATAAATCAAAGTGAAAACTCATGTATTTTCATGCGTTTTTACCAATAGATTGAGTTTCATATGAAAGGTTTAGGTATATTACGTTTTTAACAGGTTTTATAAAACAAATTTAATATTTACAATATTTAGAGACAGAAAAAAAATTCAAAAAACACAATTTGGCCTCCATATCAATATTAGTACCTACTCGTATTATTTACTAATTCGGCCGTGTTAACATTGTGTTACTGGTAGACGCAATTTTCTTAGACATCCGTATCTTTTTGTCAATGCTCTACGATCATGAAATGATTATAATGACACAAAGACACCTAAGGAATAGTAACAGAACGAAAGCAAACTTTAAAAGTTATTTAATATTGAATTACAGTTACGAAACTTTATCTGTACCTACATACACACGTCCATACGTTTCATGTTAAGATAACATCACAAGATTCACACCCGAATTACTTCGGATACGACGCTTTACGAGTATGTTCGTAACTTCACTAATGTTCAACGATAATATCCTTACCTTAAGAAAATGAACTTGAAAACGGGTCCCATGAGACCCTTTATGATGGCGGAGGCGTTTAGGTGACATCGTCCGTGCACCACAATGCCGTTCACCTGGGGAGACGTTCAAATCGTTAGTCTTGACAGAGATAGCTTTAAAAACGGCTGGAGCGTTGCATCTGAGTACTTCGGATAAAAATGGCTGCAATGGTTGCGGAGCTTTCAGAGGCTTCGTCCCTGACCGTTACTTAAACTCCCCTGCTCGTAGTGCACAATGAGCAACGTGCAAGGCTTTGACGAACGGTCCGATTAGGTAGGCGCTAGGTAGGAGTTCTACTTTCTATTTGTACATTAGGTAGTAAATCTTCTAAAAAGCGTCCGTGAAACGATTTAAAGTATTATGACGGTAGACTTCATTTTTGAAAATTGTTCCGATGAAGTTATTCGTCATTTGTTTTTCTAAGAGTCTGCACGTCTTGATGAGAGTGTACAGTTAGGACCAGACAAATCTGTCCATTTAATAAACTGCAAACCGACGAGCAATTCAATAAACAATGTGGGATTTAAAAACGAATCTACTACACAGCTCGCAGGCTTCACCATTTTTCAACTTGGAATCGCATGTCTCGTCCGGACATTTCGGAAGAGAAAAGAAAATGCAAAGTCAAGAATACCTTACTTTGCCAATGAAGTCGAAATAACCCAACAAGAGACTTAAATTGATATTTGTATTATGTAAATTAAATTACATCTATCCTAATAATCAAATTCTAACTGATCCATTTCTGCACATGAACGATATATGAGAAAAAATATTATTACGGGCCGTTATTGACGCAATAGAACCCAAAAAAACTGTTGTTAGAATTTTTGTCTGTTTGACCGTGCGTTTATTCCCGCTAATCTCAGAAACGGCTTATCACATTTCGTTACAGTTTTCACTAATGTATCGCAGTAAGCGTCACTTAACACTTAAAATTTGTTTCATTACAATCCGTCCATAAATAAAAAAGTTATAAATCAATATATCTATTTGTAATTCACAGAACGAGAAAAAGCCAATCCTAAAACAACGCTGGTGCTATTTCGAAGCGTTAGGCGTAATTTTCCTGAAGCGAAGCGAGGGCGGTGTGCTGGTAAATATTATGTACATATAACTTCGATGTACCACAAGCACTTTGGACTGTGCGATTGTATCGCGCGCTCCATGTGTACATCTGGACCGGCCGAGCCTGCGACGTCGAGTTTGGCGGCGCGCCAACTGATCTGTTAGGCCCGGTCTACATTATTCAAGTGACGGCAAATTCTATCCGACATCTACATAACTTTATGTGCATATCAATTGCCGTGTCGCTACGGGTTCGATGAAGGACGCGTGTCGTTCGCTTTGGGTTTGGTGAAATCGTTGAGATGAAATTTATATTAATTACTGCACATATCTCTATCCTTTATTTGATTGTTCATATAAATAATATTACCTTAGGTTATTTAGATGAGATCGTTTTTATGTTGTAATAAGATCGACTGATTTTTATCCTCCATCGCATTCAAATTCACTGTGCCACATACACAAACCGGTACCTGTCATAACTAATAGAGAGGTATTAAAATGTCTTCATATATTTCTGAATTGCAAACAAATTGTTTGTACCAACAATACTGCAACGCTACTGAACTGTTGCTGTAAATGGAATCTAATCTTTCATTCTTCCACATTTTTATAAACGAATTGTTGGTATTCAGCCTGGATTACACGAGGAACATTGATTTTTCCGCTCCTGTGTAAACTCGGCCCTCAACGAAGTCCAGACAAGCTATTCTCGTTGCGAGCTTATGATTGAAACATTACGCTCGAGAATGCACGTAAACTTCACGTCTTTGTTTAATACCAGATGCGTCTTGTGGCTTACAATTGTTATTGCTTGTTATTGTTATGTTTACGCGTAACATGTTTACGTGTAATAATACCGCGCAGCGTACGTGAGAGTTAACAAGCAGTAGATTTAACGCCAGAAACGACTTAGGTTATATTCAAATTTGCTCTGGTACAACGTTGCGTAAGAATTTAACTGTTATTTAAAATTTGATAATACTAAAGTGATAGGTAAAGATGTATGTATATAAGAATTCTAATTTCTTTAATAGCTCTGTACATCCGCACAAATTTTAATACTTTTAGGATTACTGAGTGGCCAAATTTCTCCGAATGCACTGGACGGAAAGTGAAGTCGAAAGGAAAGAAGAGCGAGTAGGCTTTTATCAAGTTAATATGCTTTACCATTCAAGTCAACGCCGCTTACCATCAGATGGGATTTTACTCAAGCATTGACTTATAATAAGTAAAAAATGCACAAGTTCAGTCAGTCTGACCGTGCTAAGTTATGCAGCTGAAGTAAGCATTGCATTGTTGAAATGATTGAAGTTTTAATATTATACAACAAATTTACCTTTCAGAATACTTATAGATACCTAAGTCAAATGAAACGCTTCATCCACTCGCGTATTTTCTCCTGAAGATTTTATTGTTAACATATTTTCTTTGCAATAAAAAGTATTATTGTCCCGTCGTGCGGCTGACAAAACAATAAAGTACAAATGCTACTTATATCGGCGACGTCTACAAATGTTGGTTTATTCCAAGAAAACGAATTGACAGTGACTTCGTTTTCGCTTCGATTTCGATTTTGATTCGTACTTTATTTAGTTCCATACAAATCAAGACTATTTTCGATCAATAATCTAATAAATTTATTCATGATTTTGGAAAAATAACATGTAAAGTGTTTTTTAATAATCAAACCATTTTATTTAACTCTACATCGACGTCAAATTCTCTTTGAATCGTCATTCGATACCTATTCTTGAGTCTTCGTGAACGTACTGTACTCGCGGTGACCCCTGCTGGTCAACGGACGAGGTAATAGCTTTCTTTTTCTTCTTTGGAAAGTCACTGATCTATACACCTAGCTTAACAGCTTTGATGGGTTTTTAAGCATGCCTGGCTAACTACCAAACTTCTAAGAGTGCTGCAGTTCCGAAGGTTCAGATAATAAAAAGTTTTGCATTTTCATTTTCGCTAGCAGACATTCTAACGACGCCTCTTGTATTGCGCGCGAGCACGACAGTCGCTGGCCACATGTAGAATATATAAAAAAAATTTGGTGTAAAATTTTTTTGCATTGGAATGAGTTCGTAACGAGATCGTTTCGATTATAGATCTTGACATTAGTAAATCCAGACCTCTAAAGCTTTTGGTTTTTTACCATAACGTTGCTTTACAACCACAGATAAAAGGGAGTAGATTGGTAACGTAACAGAGACAGAAAATGATTTATTCACATAAAAGAGCGAGATATAAGTACACATTCGTAGTAGGTTCTTGTCTTAATTCATACACGTATACACATCAGTGCCTCCTGTCAGAATTCGGTTGCAGTTCCTGCTGTACGTCTATGGAACTCCCATCACCACTAGTCACCAAGTCGATTCCTATACTCATTCAAATGCCAAGTCAAAGCACATTACTCGGAGCTGTGACTTGGTGCTTCATTATTGGTTTTTCTCTATCATTATTACATATTTGCCGCCTGTTTTAATTTTTACTTTTATTGTAAGTTAGTTACTTCGAATGTTAATAAATATCTTTTTAACTCCTCGCCTTAAGGCAAAAAGACAATATTCATCGCGCTTTAGCCTTAACTTACATATACTAAGTATTCATTATTTTAATTAACTCGGTTGTGTACGATATAGAGTATTATTGTTTTAGGCAATACTTATTTATTTTTGTTTTTACTTTTTGCTATGAACCTCATTTTCTTTAAATAAAGAAAATAGCATCTGCATTTTTCTGGGTTTTTCTCGTTCTGTGAATTAGAAATACATATTCATACCCTTTTTTATTTATGGACGGATTGCAAGGAAACAAACTTTAAGTATTAAGTGATGCTTACTGCAATACATTAGTGAAAACCAGAACGAAATCAGTTGAGCCGTTTCTGAGATTAGCGGGATCAAACGCACAGACAAACAGACAAAAATTCTAACAACTATTGTTTTGGGTTCTGTTGAGTTAACAAAGGCACCTAATAACATATTTTCTCAGATCCAGACCCAGAGAGACACTGGCGTAGTAGATAGCTCTTAGTGTGCTGCAAAACAGCGAAGCCGACGGCTACTATTGACAAACCTGCTACCGGAGAGCAATGGTGGTTGATGAAACCAGGATGGTTATAAAAGGACAATTCGACTGAATTTAAACTTCATTTTCTTTGACTAGGTTACAAAAGATGTTTTAATAATCTAAATAGTTTCTTATTCAGCTAAAATAACGTTATGAAGATTTAAGTTTAAAATACAATACAAATATATTATTACAAATTATTATTTCACTATTGTAAAATTTTCAGTTTCATTTCTATGTCAAATGACAAATATATTGGTGTGTTAAAAAATTATATGATAAATGAACTTATTGCAAGTCGCCAACCCTAGACAAACCCTGCGTAAACAGTAACAAGATGAATCTCGAACGAAAATCCGCTTAAGAAGTCAACAATTTGAAAAGTATATAACAAAAGCCTTTTTAAAAAGGATCTGTGGGATAACGATAGTAGCCAACAAACATTAAGTAGATACAGTTGAAGGAATTAAAAAGAAATCCGTCAGGCTCACAACACACGAACAGTGCGTCCAGTGATCGATGGTTGTGGCGTTGTGTGTGTGCATATGCACGTCTGTATGCGTGTAAGAGTGTGTGTATGATTTTTTTTTAAATCGATAATAAACTCTTACTGTTTTTCAAGGTGTGCTTAATACCGAAATTTTTTTTTTTCAAATGGATTTCAAATGGATACCAAATTAGCAGTAGTAGCAGTAGGTATATAAATTTGTTTCTCTACGCAAACCTCTTGTTAGGGTCTAAGTGCCATTAAGTAGTCTTCGACACAGAAAAATCGGTACAAAACGCTTTGTGTGAGTCGACCGGTTCTTCTTTTCATGTAACTAACACAGACGTAGCGTGTATCTGATTTTTACGGTTATTTTCAATTGTAGGATAGTAAGTGGGCACCGACGACAATACACGTCGAAAACACCAAAGGCACTATCCACGCGTTGCCGTCCAGGGGCGAAACTAAACCAAATTACCATTGGACTACTTATGTACTAACGCAGATATAAAATAAAGTAAAGTGGAGACCACGGTCAAAGTAAAAGACTATTATGTATAGAATACACAGATGTGAATAAATTTATAAGAACTATTACAGAATATTATAGAATATTTACCTATTACTTATAAGGCAACGCTCGATTTTAATCCCGCTAGATAGTAAAACGTAACTTTATGAGAACAGAAAAAACGAATTATCAGAGATTCACAATCGAACAAGCATTTATTGGTCACATGCATCGAAATCAGTACGTCTCGCTCAAAAAGCTATAGCTATCAACTAAGCTACAATGTTCATAACTTTTGATTTATAGAACATCAGATTAAATCGCATCGGGGCGGACTTACTACTCCCACACTCCCCTCAATCCCATGCTGACAGAACAAGGTGTCGTAAGAGGCGACAGAAGCCAGCCTGCTTGGTGGTAAGTCTTCGCGTAAGAATTATATTATCAATATTATTATTGAGTCATTAATATTATTACCGGTATTATTATCTTTCCGTGAAGCCTGCCTGGCTAGCTACCGCCCTCCTGCTTGAGTCAGCCGCCAAACGACTTCCGGCTGGGAGCTTGAGAGCCAGTATTCTCTATCTAACCTTCTTCTCATTTCCTGACCGACAACGCATCAGTGATACCTTTGGTCTTGCTGATGTCCATGGACGACAGTGACCACTTACCATCAGGTGGCTCGTCTGCTCGTTTGTCAGGTATTAACATAAAAAAAGTAAAATACTTGTTGTAAGACGTAAGTCGTCGGTTCATTGTATTCGAAGACACGCTTGTGCAAAGACTTAAATAACTATTTATCGTTTATTTTGTGTAGGCAGCGAGCATCCTGTTTATCTAGGGTTGCCACATCATAGGGTAATCCTGAAAACCGCAGGAATATTGCCTTGTTTGAAATATAACTTTATTTTGAACTAAACAGTTGTGGGTTCATGAAATTTACACATAAACAATTTCATAAATATTTGTTAAGCTACGTTGTGGATACATCAGCACTGACGGAGGTCGCCACGGGTTGTACAGGTTGTAATCAAACCCGAGTGCGCGTCTTGAAGTTAATTAAGCGACTGTCTTACTTAATACGTACGCAGAGGCTACCACTATTAGTGCGAATAAGATATATAAAATGTTGTAGTCCCTACATCATTCCCCCCC
>PDGT01000080.1:833994-854084 GCA_003671415.1 Megathymus violae | reverse complement strand
CCCCTTTACAAATTTTTTATGTTATTAAAATCGTACATTTTATCCGAAACTCATAAAAAAAGGAATAAATTCTTGTCTGACTTTATATAATAAGTATTCATTTTTTATTTTTACTTATTTGAAATTTTTTCTTTGAAACATTTAATGTAGTTTTATTATCACTTCATTTATTCATTAATTCAAACAGTAATTAATTCATAACTCGCTCAAAACACGCATATTCCGATGTAACCACAGTCATTCATACATTGAATAACCCAGCATCCTCCAATGGGACCAATATAGATTAGTATACCACTAGCAGACAACGTTGGCTTGAAGTCAAGAATGGTCAGTCCCAATTTTTTATTGTGTAAAGAGCATGTTGAATTACATAAAGCGACCAGTAAACCGCGCTCGCTTCGCTTCAGAAAACCTACTTTACGCTTAGAAATAGCACCTACATTGTTTTAGGACTGGGATTTTCTTCGTTCCTTGAATTAGAAATATACGAATATATAACTTTTTTATTTATGGATGGATTGCAATGAAACAAATTTTAGATATTAAGTGATACTTGCTGCAATGCATTAGTGAAAACCGCAAA
Source organism: Megathymus violae (assembly GCA_003671415.1). Lineage (NCBI taxonomy): Eukaryota > Metazoa > Arthropoda > Insecta > Lepidoptera > Hesperiidae > Megathymus > Megathymus violae. Next base: position 853,498 of record PDGT01000080.1, on the reverse strand, counting down.
GAAAATGGCTAAGACGCTTCTGAGATTAACGCGCACAAACGCGTACACAACTGTTTGTCTGTCTGTACAATGTGGAATATAATCTAAGTCGACACGACCCAAATCTAAATCACCCGAGTCGACCCGAGACTTGAGCCTTAATCATAATAAGTGAGATTACCAACGCAAGGATTCAAATTCAAAATCATATTGACAATTTGTAAATACACATACATTACATTCGTCCTTATTCACTTCTGCTACCGTCTCAAAAGGTGCTTTAATATCGAGCAAAAGAAATGGAGAAAGAAACTCCTCAGCACATCTTTTAACATTTCTCTATTTTCAAAAACTATTTTTAATTAACTTTCATTTTCATACGACAATTATGAAGCAAAATTTAAACTGCGCGGAATCACAGTTATATCCACACATCCTTGTCATTCATATATTCATCTATAGTACTATAATATCCTTTACCGACAAACTGCGTTTTAAAACGTCGTGGTAATAGGGACATATGAATGGATGTATTTTCGTTGTACGATTAAATATCCAGTCGAGCTCGGTATTGTTGAATTGTATGTAAATTTCAGTAGTAAAATTTCACCTATTGTTTGAAATTCGAACCATGTTCTATTTTCACGAATTCGTTCAATCGAACTTCGCTGTTTTGAACGAATGAAGAATGAATGTTTTATTGAATACAAGCCGCCGCTCGTGAATGCTTGCGTTTTAACAATTTATTTTCCGTTATGGGATTTGTATACCGCAGACATATTTTTTTTATATATTTCGTGAAAGTCCAGAATTACGAACCTTTAATGCTGGAAGGAAAGTTATTGATAAACAAAAGAACTGTTTATATTTTGTCAGAAAAATTTAGATACTGGGATTTAAGATATAATGCTTGTATAATGTAAGCGACGCGTTAAAGCACAGCTTATAGGTAAATTATATTATGGTATAGATTAATATATTAATGACAAGGACCCCTGGAAATAATAGTGTCGAAACCAGTTCCGTACAGGTTTAAACTTTTGTAATTACCATGTGTTGCTTAAAAGATGCGCTGAGGAGTTTCTTTCGTCGTTTCTTCTTAACGTTCAAGCACCTTTTTGAAACGGTAGTAGACGTAAAAAATTACGTGCAAAAGTGTTTTACAGATTACCTACGACATGATTAAATAATTTTGAATTTGAATGTAGGTACATATGAAATTATAAAGAAATATCAAGTATGAAAGTGTTGTCACAACTTTTCCTTTACAAAAAGTAGATTTTGTTAATGTTTAGTAACTACATATTTAACTAGATAAGCGAGAACCGAACTTACTTTCGTAATAAAACCTTAAAAATTATTAAGATATTACAAAAATGCATTTTAGCACATTAATCATTTTAAACAAAGCCCTTAAATCCATTTCTTAAACATGTCACTTGCCGAATGAAGAAAAACAGTGCAAAAATTCATTTATAGCTCACTCACAAATAAATTACATCGTAATCTGGAGAAATTTGCCAATCAGCCGGTCTTAGTCCCCGGTCCGTTCACTCGTTCATTCAGCTCAGTCGTTCGTCTTATTGTCACATTTTTTATTTTGTTACGACTTTGGCGTCGCTCCAATTCTCGGAGCTTATTATGCTGATACGCGAGGAATGAACGCTTTGGTCGTGAAAGTGCCTATGTCTATGCAGTAATTGATTATAGTTTTAATGACCAGACGATTTCTTCACACAATCCAAGGCATAATTATCGGCGAGGCCAAAGTTAGTGAATAATATCTTTGTTAAGTAACAAGTTTTCCATGGGAATGAATTATGTCATTAAAATGATTAATTCAATCGATGCGTCGAATGTAACAAACTCCGATAGCGTGATTTAGGAATATGGTAGCGCCATCTCTTATCGAGAAGTAAAAAGTCGCCACACAGCCTGTTAGTCGGTAGGATATTAGGAATTTGGTATGGATGTATATGTGTATGTGTTCCATGTTTCAATATATTGTCATGTCATTAGTTCTTAGTACGCAATAAGTTTTATATTTTTCGAATCTATTGGAAAATATTTTATTTATAATTCATATATTTATAAGTCAATAATTATATTGTATATGATTCACTGTATGTAATGTATGGAATTGGAGGGCACCCTTATAAATAATTTATTACTTTTAAGATCTTTATTTATCTTTGTAGAAGCTTGTAAAGGTATCAAATAAATAAATAGTAGGTCATAAGTAACACACTCTGCGGCAAGTACTATTCATGGATGGTATTCATTGTAACTTACTCGAATTTGGAGATACTTAGAATTGTAAACTTTATTGAGTAGACAAATGATAACATAATGAAATTGGGTTCAAAACTCAACTACTATTTCGGAGATTTAAAAATGAAACTTACACTTATTGCTTCGATTCTTCCATAGAATATTGCACGAGCATTTTCTAAGACAATACAGTATCTACATTTTTTTTTTATGTTAAAAGCCGACATATAAGCAGACGAGCCACCTGGTGGTAAGTGGTCACCGTCGCCCATGGACATCAACAAGACCACAGGTATCACTGATGCGTTGCCGGCCGGGAAATGAGGAGAAGGTAAGAAGGAATGTTATAACATGAGTTATAGATGTAAGGAAATTCATCCAATTTCTCCTCCTCGTGCATCTTTTGAACTACGGAGGAGACAGTATCACCAAGTTCCTTCTTTTAACTGTAACGCTTTCTTGTGATTTTTGTGTTAGTTACAGATATATATTGGGTCAAAATATCGTTAAAAACCGACAAAAATCATGTGTACCCGTTACATTTAAAATATATAATATCTGCTTTGATATTAAACGCCGTTGAAAGGTTGAGCTCTTCTTCAGCAAGGTTGTACATGCCTGGCTTACCACTGTGGTCCTAGACTCAACTGTAAAAAATTTTTAACAGATTAAAATCGCAGTGTCAGGGAATAATTTGAAAAGAGGGTTCTCTGCTCTTTTCATGGCTGGCAGTGTAATTACAGTGTCAGAGAGTCATTTATAAACCGTCCTCCGCTCCCTCCTTGGTTGGAATCGATGATGCCTTTGTGTTATAGACGTCTTTGAGAAGCGCCGACCGCTTACTATCAGATAGCCAATACACAAAGTGTGCTACAGATAATTTGATTCTTTTTTTCTTTCAATGAATATTCTGGGTCTTAATGTCTAATCCTAGTATCCCTTAGTAATCTATCAGTGTCGAACGGACACGCGTCCGCGATTCATCTACACAACAATTAATCGAACCGAGGTACTCGTACATAGGGCTGTTTCGATGTGATTTTTACATTCATTTTTCAATACTAATTAATACAATACAAATTACTACTCAATAATTCAACTTTTTGTATACGAAAAATATTTTTATTATAAATTCTTTTGGAATTCACTCGAAAGTTGGTTTTATCCGGTGACAACGTGTGTGTGTGTGTTTTATGTTTCTGTACCCAAAGTAATGCCGTTGCAATTTAATTGCAACATCTTGACCGTTTTAAAGTATCGTCATATACCAAGTGGACGTTGGACGTTGAAATACCGATTCACAGCGTGGAAGATGATCGTTTCAGATAAATGTATCTGCATGTTTTGGCAGCGAACTGATTTTAGTTTACGTAATGTTTATGATAACGACGTACTGAACATTAAAGCTACAGCTAAAATACACATTGTTTTCCATAAAATAAGTTAATGCCAGACAACAATCCTACCTAATGGTAAGTGAAGTAAGCGGTAAGTTTCCTCTTGAAGACTCCCACATCGTAAGTAGGCGGGAACATAATTTTAGACATATTTTTTATTTATTTACGCTCAATGCTTATTAACTAATTTCTGTGTCAAATATTTTATACATAACATAAAGCGAAACGAATACCTTTCTAAGCGGGTTTCCAAATATATATCTCATTTTCGAAATTGTTGATGACATACGGCATAAAAAAGGTCGACAACCAAACCGCACAGTTTCCGTAACGCCCCCTATTTTGCAAACAAAACGAAAGTAACATACTGAAACTATTTATACCGGAACGTTCTGCGAACGAAATATTTATCTCATAAATAAACAGGATTGATATCGTGTCTCTAAACTTCGTTGTTCTCAGTTTTTAGGGTCGTGAGTTAATAGAGAGCCTCGACATGACGTGTAATTTCTTAAGTATAGGTAAGTCGGTCCGGGGTGCTGTCCAACGTACTTGCAGCAATTTTATCTATTCGTTTGTGATTTCTAAATTATTTAATCCATGTCTCAACTCTATAAAAGAAATTCGAAAGTACTAGTGTTTGCAGAAGCTTACACGTCGTTTTGATTGAAATTTTCCTGTTCCTGCAAATAACATAGTTTTTATGCAATAACATGCTTTGACATAGTGTAATTGGCCATCCAAATGCCAAGTGCATGTACTTCCTTTTCGCATATCCCATCATTACTAATAGTGTAACACAGGTAAACAATTCTCTACTGTTTGGAGGTTAACAATTCTTCTGAGTTCCAAATCTACGACCTTAGTTTTGGATTTGTTTATGGACAGTCTTTGCTCAACTTATTCCATTTGACGCATTCAAAAGCCTTGCTGAAATTTAGGAAACACAAAATAATACGCGTGTTGTATTCGTAGACTTTTTAACAAGTTGGCTTACGTTGAAAATTTGTTAGCAACTTCCTTACTTTTAACAAGGTCGGCCTGCTCCACCGAGATCTGCCAATTAAGGTAATATCAGATGCCATTATTTATGATATGAAGCAGGATCTTACTGGCTTGAGACATTAAAGACAGCGTGCATTAATTGGTACAAAAACTGGTTGAAGAAATTGTCAGGTTTAACGCCAATTTAAGGTTTAACGTACAGTTTTTTTATTCACGATTTTTTTCTCCTCTCATAACTTCGCTACAGAAAGAGAACTCCTTTAAGATTTTCTCAAGCAGGTTTCACATATTGGTAGTAAAAGTCCTAATATTTCACAACCAGTTACTGTAGTTTTTGTGTTAAACAAGTTAGATCAGATCAATAATGAGATAATATAATAAAATTAAGCATTAACTTAACAGCGCTTTTAAATTAACAATGTGTATATTTATTTATTTTTATTTATCATCACTTTTAATTTTATGTCACTTGGGAAGGAAAAATTCCCAGAAGAAATTACTTAGATTAGAAGATTAGAACAAATGGGAGAAACATAAGACTTGAGAAGTTTACTTTAGGTAAATCAGTTTATTCGGGAATAAATTCCCAATTACCTCTATCGATAAAACTATCGGAATCCGCTCAAACTATTCTACACTTACTTTGTGAAAGTCAAGCTACGGCATCTTTTAATCAAGGGTTTAATTGGATAGAACGCCGGAGAAAAGGCATAAAATGTTTCAGGAGATCGAGGAAGAATTTTACAAATAACGGTTTACAATAACATCCAACTTAAATTTTAAATATAGAATTTATGTTCCAACACTCCTGTTCTTAGGTTTCTGCGTATTCTATGTACTAAATCTTCTTAGTGGAAACATAACCACAACAAGTGACAAAAACTTACCTCCAAAAGCTCGTCGCCAACTTTGATGGCGGGTGTGGCCTTGGCCGCAGCGCCCTCCGGGTGCAGTCCGCAGACGAACACGGCCATGCGACTGCGATCCCTGTGCCCCGCCAAACTGATCCCCAATCCCCATTTAGGCGTGCGCTCCAAACGAACCACCACCACATTCCCGAGGGCTCCATACTTCTTCTTGATTTTATCTGAAAACAAAGGTGTATGTTAGATGTTTGGTAGCCGTGGATGTTTCCAACATAACCAGCGTTACATGGTCGAGGAAGAGGTGGATCAATTTCAGTCTTATCTAGAGCCCTATTTGAAACCTGTCATTGAAGCTTTATTGAAAGATTAACATAAATCCTTTTGTTAACATAACCAGGCGATCTAGGTTAACGTTGAGCGAACCCAGACATTTTTAAATATTTTATTTAATTATCCCAATGCCTGACAATCAAATTGAATTTGACATGAAAATTGTTATTTTCTCCTTCAGTGCCGTAATGACAGTTTGTAGTCTGCGTAAATAAAAGTTATTTACGTTAGTTTGAAGATCGCTATCGGCCTGCTTCAAAGCCCGTCTCTCATTTTGGAAGCAGATACAATCAAAACTTGGGTTTGTGATTAATGAAACCTTATACATATGTACACGAACACGCCAAACCTTGATCTACATTGAATGATGGCTTACCTGCTATAAGCGAGATCAGCAATATATTTTTCGTTACTCAAATTATTTTATACTAATTGTCATTTTTTTTCTACCGGATTAAATTGTAAATCTTTAACCGGAAACCCATGTTTTATTATATTATAAGTCAATGCTTAACTACGCTCGCACCTGATGGTAAGTAGCGATTTAGCCCTAGATTTTAAAGCGCATTCGCTTCAAAAAACCTTCGAAAAGCCGCACACAGAAAATGACATCAGAATCGATTCAACTGTTTAGGAGTTTAATGACACACACACACAGACACACACAAACAAAAGAATTATGACCTTATTTTATATTTATGACCTTGAAATATACGTTCCGTGAACCATTGAGTCAGTCTAATGATGGAGACGAAGGTCAAGGCGACTACGCCCCCATCAGTGCAATATTATTCAAAGTTACCGGCATCAAAACAACGTGATAAAAATTCCTCTTGCCATTTCTTATTATAATTTTTTGTTTACAGAGAACAAACACCGCGACGACTTATTGTAATCGGTAGACCGACTCGTAGATGTTATATTACTTGTAATGAAAAGTTTCGTTCTTACCTCCTGGTCATTAGTTTTCAATTATATTGGCCATGTGGTGAGCAATCTAGTATTCTGGACATCTTCATCATGTGAATCGTATTCTAAGTGTTAACCCTAATTTCTATGAAAATTTGGCATTAGTTACAGATATTTATAAACCGTGTACGCTTTATACCGGTTACAATAACCTATCCCTTATTGCTGGTTAAAAGTAAAAAGTAAAAGTAAAAAGTAAAAACAATACGTTTCAATAAACAAAGGTAAATGCACATTTCTACCCCTGACATTGATTTGTCGCTACGAAAGTATTGCTTGCCAACTATAACGAGGCTTAGATAAAAAACAGACTGCTAAGAAGTAAGGGATAGGTTATTGATAAAGGCCGAAGGCAAACAGCCTTTCCATGCAAAAACTGAACTGTTATAAATTCGTCGCGTCCGTCCGTATGTCACGGCCATTTCCTCGGAGACTACTGACACTACACAGTTCTGATGTACAGGGTAGATTTGTATGTTTTTCGAATCGCTACTCAACCAAATAATAAAATAACGAGTATATACATATGTACGTGATCCGCCCCGTGCCTCCCCCCCATTTTTAAATTCTAGGTAGAAAATGGCAAAGAAATTGAGGTTAATACATCTGAAAACCGATTTGGATATTTGGTTGAACATTCAGAACAGGAAATCGCTCTTAATATCATATGTTTTGTGTTCATATTAATAAATTTATTTGAGACTTGTTTGTTTCCATTGTAATTTTTTTATCTATTCAGCTCTTTTAATACTAAGTTAATCCATTTAAACTGCAGTTAATTCTGGTAAGCTTGATTTTAGACATCTGTCAACACATATCTAAATACAACACCTATCTAAAATACAATAATAAACTAAAATACATTTAAATACCATAGCAACAGACTGCAAAAAAGTCACTTATTACTCATGGTAATAAATTGTTTTGACTTGTGTCATACGCTATGCTATGCACACTAAACACAGAGACGTTGCCAAAACAACGGCGAAAAACGACACAAAATGACTTTCTTTTCGTACCACGAGTACTTGTTCTTGTTTCCCCTTACCAAATATACACCTTTCGACTATAAATAGCAAAGGTATCTTAAACAATCGCTATTAATATTTATCAGGCATCGGATAAATCTCACGTTCACGCCATTTAGGGGTTTATTTTTGTAATTTTAAAAATTACTAGCGTATTCAGTTTTTGCAGTAGTTGCAGAAAAGTACTCGAAATTCGGCTTTAATCGTCGTGTAGTCCTTTTGCCATTCTAGGACTTTTTTACTTCGACCCTTAAAACGATGGCCGGCTCATTGCCAATTCAGCATGCTGATTTTGTGAGTTATATATTTTTATAAATTGATAAAAAATAAATAAAGAAATGGTAGATCAGTACATAGACGGAGTTGAGGTTGACATTAGTAAAACAATATTATGAACGGTGCGGCTTATGTTGAGCCTAGTTACATCACCCAAAGTAATTTTGTCCGTCTAATGAACAGATACTTGGTTGATTAATGTCGGGGCCTCGGCGATAAACTTCTTTTTGTACCATGGTCTATATTAAATTCTTCGCTTGCGAGGAAATTACATACCCGAATACCAGTTTCACATGACCCTTCATTTTCATAGCGGCGTGTGCTGTAAGGAGCTCAATCTGTATTACAACGGATATGTAGATGTAATGGGTCGTTGTAATTTTTTATTTAGGATATCTTTAAAAAAAATGTATATACTTTTTTGTCGATACTGTTTCGGGCTGTTTAGTAGGCGATTAAATAGGGGAAGAAAACTTAATTGGTACATTATGAACTTTTATATTATCGATTTACAAAAGGGTGCAACATTAAATGATTACATCTTACAGTTAACATGGTTGTCATAGAGACTGTTCTATCTCTTAATCATTCATTCGTTCTCCCGATAGGTTTTCCCTATCGCTTCTTGATCGTTGTTATATTACCACGCAGCTTCTTGTATTTATTTATATATACAATAAATAAACAGAGATATCAATTTATAGCTCAGCGTCCACCATTTAGTTATTGGATATAAAGTAAAATAAAACGGTATGTTTTCTCCATCTAGACTCTTCTCACTCTTCTGACTTCGTTTTAATCTTTTTTGGGCCGAAAGGAAAGATTGCGTGATGCCATAAAAATACTAATACTTTCTCGGGCATATACTGACGTCACTTTTGGTTAAAAATTTCATTTAAATTTATTCAACGTTTATTGCCTTCTTGGACGGAATAAATAACTGTTAAATCCGTTGAAAACATAGTTTTGTTTTCTGTTTCTAGATAGTCTTTTGTAATCAGTTTCGTTAAAATATTTAGTTAAAAAATATTTCACAATATTCTATGTCAAATTGTCAAACAAAGTTTTAGAATTGAATTACCTAACGCAGACAAAAGTAACAACTCAGGAATATTTTTGTTTTCAACTTTGGATTCTGGATTTTGATTTAGCTTTTCGTCGGACGAAACACGCGAAACGCGTTTCGTCACCGAATGCACAAATGCTTAAAATGACGTATTTATGTACGATATGAGTTAATGATATCGAATAAACGTAATACAACGAAGTATACTGAAGCATTCAAACCCATACAAAGTCAATAAGTGTTTCGAGTGCACTTGACACACATCGGTACGGCCAAGACTGTACAGCCAATGCTGTATAAATAAAATGCACACCCTGTTTATTTATATTCAAAGAGTCAATCCTTCTTATTATCCACATATAATGAACTGCAGATGAAGTGAAAATATCTTTAATTGGGTATCTTAGTTCCCTGGCCCCCCGTCACCGATTTCCACTGTACCAGCACTCGAGACTTCTTCTACGCCAAGACAAAATCTTCCAGTACACTGCTAATTGGTTTTAGCCATTATATTTATTATATTTAGGTAATTAAATTGAAACTAGTGAATACAATTATAAGTGCCCGCTTACGTTACAGTTAAATCGAGTTTGGCAAGCAAGCCAACGTCCCGAACAGCTCTTGAGAGGGGATTTCGGATAGGGTTGCAATTAGGAAAGCTCGAGCGGATGCCTCGTGAGAGATCCATTACATATTCAGAATCATTCGGTACTAATATTGTAACTAATTCTTATAATATTCATTTACATAAACGAGTTATGCATTATATCATAAAAGCTGACTTCGGCAACATGATGGCAGTCGTTACATATTCAGTTATTATATATTCACACGCAAATCATTCAGTACTACATTGTAACTATCCTCTATAATATTCATTAACATAAATGAATAAAGTATAACATTGTATCATAGCGGCTACAAGAAAATACACAAAACTAAACTGTATATAAAAAATTGCCAAACGTAGACCAGTAAATGGGAAGACGGAGACCCTCGGGAAGTATGTGGCCACCAAACACATCACCTACACATCGTCTACAACAGAAATAATTGATGTGTTGTTGCCCGAGGAGGAAGCTGAGAACGTCATTATTACCGGTTCAGACATGTCACGGATGGTCCCGAGAGGACGGTAGCTAGTCAGGTGGGCAAAGAACACTGTCCCCACGCACGAGTACAATCGGATGTACATATGTATATTGGTTGTTACAGCGTTCAGCGATCTCCAACATTACGGACCTGTCGTAGTCACCTTTCAACTGGATGTACCACGAGATGATCGGATTCGAGTCACGGATGAATGAATGAAGTGGGGACCACTACGAATCATAAAATATACCGGCATTAGACGGACGAGACTAGACCAGCGAGCAATCCTAGATTAAAACAAAATGCGCAAGTTTAAATCAGTTCCCTTGAGACGGTAAGATGGCTGTGTAAATCAAAATTTCTTCAGACATTAAGTTGGTAATACTGTCACATTAAGTTGGTAATACTGTCACGCTCGACCCCTTATAATAATATTTATTTATTCAAACTGTTGCTCCGTACAAACAGTAAAGTTACACGGTGGACTTAACGCTAAAATCATTCTCTGCCAGTCAACCTTCGAAAAGTCAGGAAAAAAATCAGTGGCGGTATATTGAGATCTATTGTGATATAAATTATTATGAATACACAACATATACATATAATATAAATACACGCAAAATATACTTCATATATAACAGCAATATAAGAATATGTTTATCTTTTTAAGAAATAATAATAATAATAATAATAAGAATATAAGAATATGTTTGTCTTTTACAACGTGCCCTTCCAATTAAAAATATATATTTGTGTCTCTCAACATGGAAATGTTCATTTTATATCAGACGTAAAGTGCTATACTAGTTTAATTTTACTAATCTACAAGATTCATCAAGTTCATCAAGATTCATAATGGAACTATATTAGACGGGAGCTCGATACGCTCCAATGAAATGTATTTCTGGACGTTGCATTCCCAACGATTGTTCGATTTGAAAATAATTTTCCTTTATAATCCGACGGAAACGCGGCCGGGGGTCGTGACGGCGTGCCGTAACGATTTGTTTAACGTTTGTAAACAAATAAAGGTGGATTCGTACCTACTTGCGTCGGTTGAAACGGAGGAAAATAATGTTATTAATTAGGGATGTTATGGATATGAAATATCGGATCTGGATACGGAGACGGATATATAAATAATACCGGTTTCGGTTACGGCTACGGATATGAAATTATATCGATGCCCGATATTAGATGACTTAGGAATCTGAAAAGAATATATAATGTATTTACGAGGTGACACTTTGACTTGATTTCTAGTTATTATCTGGTATTACAATCATAGAAAAGAACAATGGCCTTAAAAGTTTAATGATAAAATGAGTGCGACCCAGCTAATGTATCAGTTCAGCCGGCGAAAACCTGTCATAACGTGTTTCGTTTAGACTCTGTCCCTACCCGAAATCATTCGAAACTTTTTTATTTTATTGTTTCAGGTGGATTTTTATTTCGGTTATACTTTCGGTTACGGCTACAGAGCTCCATAACATCTACATTAGAAATGCTTTCTCGAGCTCCGTAAAGCATTTTCGTGTTGTACTCGTGGCTCTTTCTATCAATTCGTCGTGTCAGTGAAAGTACAATATTGTCTCTAGTATTCTGAATTGCTTTTATAGGTCCACACTACCTAAAATGTTTTTAATGCTGCTTTGGCAATATGTTTCTCGGGAATATCTAGTTTTGTTCGTTGTTAATCTATATTTAGATCTCATAGTAGCTCTATTACAGTTACAATAGCGTCACCTTGCAGCTGTAATGGTGAAATTGCCAATAACTGCAATTGATTGGCAATAACTCCATTTCGGCAAAATATAGAAGCCCGTAACGCGCAGCGGTCGATCCGTTACGATTTATCATTGTCTTGAAACAAATAAAGGTGGACTCAACGATTGTTAGAGCCTCCTTACACTTTTATATATACTACAGAACCTACGGGAATGACAGTTGGATTGAATACCTTTGAAATGAAAGTAATAATTTAGTATAACTTGTAAGTATTCAAATTAAAAATCATTTAATCATGTAGATATTCTGTAAATACACCTATACATGTCATTTTTTGCTTCTACTACTGTTTCGACAAGTGGTTTTAACATTGAGGGGAAGAAAAGGCGAAAGCGACTATCTATACCATAATACCCTTTGCCTATAAGCTGTGCTCTAACTCGTCGCTTGAAAGTACCAATAGGTAACCCACGTATCGACTTTGGAACCTTATTGTCAAAACCAACTTCAAGGCCCATAAAAGAACGTTGAACCTTTTGAAGGCGATATGAAGACGTAACCACATTATAGCTATTTCTATGACATTCATAAAGATCATTCACATAGCACGTATGCTAAGCTATAGAAGAACTATGCTCGGTATTTCGTTTCGAGTCCGAATTCTAAATAACAAAATTCGTAGACGCACAACACTCTTGGCATTGTTCGAGGAATTCGCTTTCAGTACAGAAAGTTCCAAGCATTATGGAAGAATCTCAAATATACTGCAGGGATTTTTATGCGATTTTTAATAATAGTCATACACGAGTTACTTTTAGGCGCATTGGGTGAAATAGAAATGTTTATAAGACGCATGATGAAAACGAGTAACAATTGTTTTGGATGCGATAAGTGTTTGTGAGAGTTAAGATGATATTTTTAACTCGAAGCGAGAGTGATACGAGATATTATGTCTAACTAACTCTTTGCCCAAATTATCAATGCAGTAATTTAGAAATTACTTGTAAGTGTTGCGATGTCTTATTATATTATTCTAATTAAAAACCCTTTCTGTTAATTAGATCCGAACAACGGTTACTGTGGAGACAACCAGCCACATTCGCGCCGCACCGCGGACCTACGTGTCTTTAACAGTTACGATAAACTACAACTTACACAGAAATCGGAACATGAACACTTTAAGTAACTCTGTAAATTTGGCCATGTTAGGTAACTGGGTCAGTGGCTCCCAAAGGCTCCAAGCCGCTCGGCAGTCACCGATGTACTGCGTTATAATGCGGTGGGCGAAGTTCTGCGATTTTATTCAATGATCAATGTTTAAGTAGTTATCTTGTTTATGATTAGTATCATCCAAAGTAATAGATATGAAGTCTATATGTAATGTTAATTTTTATATTTCTGTGGCATAGACAATACAGTATACTTATTACACTACTCAAAACATAAATGAATTTCAACAAACAAAACACAATCGATTACGCCCAATGTCTCGTGGTCGTGAGCCTTATTCTATATCAGGGATGTTATGGAGCTCCGTAACCGTAACCGAAACTATCGGATAACCGAAATAAAAATATATCTAAAACCATAACCGTATCTGATATAACAGTTTCGAATAATTTCGGACAGGGGCAGAGTCTAGACACGTTATGACAGGTTGACGCCGGCCGAGACGATACACTTCACGCGTCGCTTACTTCTTTGGACGTTTTTATTATATGATTTTTAAGGTTTTTATTCTACGATTATAAAATCAAACGATACCTAGAAAGAAAGTCAAAATCTCACCTTGTAAATACATTATATTTTGTTACAAGTCTCAAATCATCTAATATCCGTAACCGAAACTATCCGAAACAATCGGATAATCCGAAATAATTTAACTTCTGTAACCGTAACCGAACCCGTTAAAATATTATTCATATATCCGTATCCATATCCATGTCCGAAATTTCACATCCATAACATCCCTATCATACATTAATAACGCAGACTTTTGGTGATTTTACGATACATATTTTTCGGACACGAGATGTCCTTCGAGATAGGTCAAACACAATCTATATAGGTCAGTTGTTCTCAAACTGCGCCGCGATGTTGCCAACTTGCTATTACACTTCTTAGTTGGGAGGTTACAAGTTTTCGAGAACTATGCCTGAGCACACTTTGTCAATATAAGAGTTATTGCTGTTTCCAGAATTAATATTCCAATCTGAATTATTTTAATGTAAATAAATAAACGTATTAATTTATTTGTGTTTTTTTTTTCATCTGATTTAACTTCAGCGCGGATGTATGAACGCATAAATAACTGGTTTGTTTCAGAGAATCCATGCCTTACGTTTATAATTATTCTCTCGAATCAATTGTTCATTTTTATCAGGCGTTTGTTCAATTAATTCATCCAACTATCAACTGTATTCACCTCCGTCGATTACCGGCAATCGACGCAAGCCGGCATATCAGCGATATATGTCGATTGCTCCAAAGAATTCTAGTCACATTGCCAATATATTTATTTCATCACTCCACTCCCATGCTGGCAGAACAAGGTGTCGGAAGAGGCAACAGAAGCCAGCCTGCTGGGTGGCCAGACTTCACGTGTAAGGATTATACTATCAGTATTATTAGTAAGTCATTAACATTAATCCTGGCATTATTATCTTTCCGTGAAGCCTGCCTGGCTAGCTACCACCCTTCTGCTTGAGTCAGCCGCCAAACGACTCGTCGTGTTCCGGCTGGGGGCTTGAGAGCCCGTACTTCCTTTCTTACCTTCTCATTTCCTGGCCGACAACGCATCGGTGATACCTTTGGTTTTGCTGATGTCCGTGAGCGACGGTGACTACTTAATATCAGGTGGCTAGTCAGCTCGTTGTATTTACATAAAAAAAATTACCAATATTGGAGTTACTTATTTGATTTACTCGCGCCGTGATTGAACAAGTTAAGAAGTAGGTAATTATTTGTCGTACGCTAGCGTCATCTTAAATTGAAATCCGTGGGTTTGTTTACGATGCTCGAATTGAATTTATATTGACAATTGTATTTTAATAAGTTTTGGTACTTCACTTTGGAATATTATGATTTATTTCAAACTGTCTAAGGAGCTCTTGAACCATAAATGTTTTGCTTAGGTAAGCATGATACCAGTAATTATATTATTGACTTAATAATAATACTGATAATACAACCCCTACGCGAAGCCCGACCATCAAGCGGACTGGTTTCTGTCGCCGTTTACGACACCCTGTTCTGCCAGCATGGGATTGGGGCTCCCCCCAATATTCTGGGCCGCCGTAATACGGACAAAATTGTATACATAATAAGCGAATTTGTGCGTTTCGAACTCCTATTTAGTATAAACGTCACGCGATTAGCAAGTGACGTCACACCGACAACAGATTAAGTGGATTTGTGTGAAAATTTCAGTTTCAATATACCGATCAGACATATTAGGCGAGACTCACAAACCACAGTTCCAACGTCACAAAATAAAATTGTATTAATTATATTAAATATTCACAGTAGAAAAATATGGAGAATAAATACAATTTTAAAATAACGTTTTGAATTTTGGAATGTTTGTGCCAAATTTTAAAGAAAAATAATAAAAAAACAAACTAGCAACCTTCAATTAACCAAACTGGAACTTTCAATGAGAAACGAATGGAATTTAAATTTTAAATTACGCTTCGAATTTTGGATTAGTACGAGACTGTCATAACGAAAATAATATCTGGCCAAAAGTCACAAGTGGACTGCATGACCATCTGCTTCATGCATGGTGTGAGTAATGGGTGGAACTTCATACCGCTTCTGATTGCTGACCTGGAACTTCCACCACTTAACCTTAATGCGTATTGGTTGATCTTAAAAAGTATTTCGAGTCAGCGATGAACATTTAAAGTTAAGAACTACCCACTTAATGATGCTGAAGTGCGATTCAGCTCGTGAGTTACGTTTGGAATTATTCATCTGTGAAAAAGCAGTGTTTACTTACAGAATAGCGTATTAAAGAGACGAAATCTCTGTTCTATTTAAAGGTAATTGCCTTCACTAAGCCCTCGATAAAAATGTTATTACGTCATAAAGCTGTTAGTGACACAGAAGGATTTAATAGATAATTACATAATTTATACGAAAAGTAATTCAAATGTTTTTGGTTTTTTTTTTTTAAGTTACGCGTAAATTACTTAAATAATTACTGAATAAAGTCTCAATCTGACGACTATATAAAGACAGTATTCTCTAAAACCACTGCGCAAGTCTCCGTGTGGTTTTTATTAACATTTGAGTGATAATTCAGCGTCTAAAAAGCAATCGTCGACTGGTCTGAGTTCAAATTTTACTTAAAGGTTTATTTCTTTTAAAGTTGTGTGTGTGTGTGTGTGTGTTTGTTAATATTGTTTATTGTACGGTTAGGTCCACCTTTTGCAACCCTTTCTTCGTCAAGCATGTTCATAAATAACTAAATTACAGAATTTCTAATTGATTTGCCTTAACTAATTGATTTCTATTTGATTCACGAACTAGAACGAACAAAGCTGTAATAGCCTGGTGGGTTGAACGTCAGTCTCACGCACGGAAGACGCGAGTTCGAATCCCACATGCATCTCTAATGTTTCAAGTTCTGTGCATAGTACAAGTTAATTATTACCTGCTTTGGTTAAGAAAATCATACTAAGGCAACCTGCATATTTGAGATTTCTCCATGTTCTCAAAAGAACCCGCTCTTGGACAGCGTGGCGAACTATGGTCTTAAATCTTCCCATTGGGAGAGAAGACTTGAGTCCAACAATGGGGCTATATTTGTTGTAATGACAACGAAACATACATTCGTAACACACCAAAACAATTGTAATTTAAAAAGATGAAAAGAAATATAGAAGAAGTTTTGTTCCTTCTCAACTTGCTATCTCGCTCTTTTTAGAATCAGCTGTGAATTTACAACGGGTGTTAGTTGCTGTGTCGACCAGTCAATACTAAGAGTCCCCCGCTTTCATTTTGGCTGACAACGCGTCGGCAACGGCCTCGGAGAAGCAAAAGAGTAACGTGTCATCATCATGTAGCCCGTCGGTCAATTTGTCTGTTTCATAAGAAAAAATAAAAAAATCGTTGTCAAAACTAGCATCTACAAATCGAACAGAATTGATGGATCACCTACATTAAAATGTTTTTGCCGTACATCTCGGCCATCATTGACAGAGCTTTAAGCTGGCGCGGCTCCAATATCATATTATCAGACATCAATTTAGCTCTTTCGCAGCTATATTATCTACAAGTGAGCCGCCCTCGTTTCGCTTCGGGAAAAATACGCCTTACGCTTATAAATAGTACCTGCATTGTTTCAGGAGTGGGTTTCTCTCGTTCTGAGAATTAGAAATATTTTAATTTTAGCTTGAAAATAAACAAACTTTAAATATTAAGTTCTTCTTACGTTTACTGCAGTACATCAGTAAAAACCATAACGAAATTGGGTAAGCCGTTTCTGATATTAACGCCCACAATAATACAGACAAACAGAACGATTCTAACAACTATTGTTTTGGGTTTTATTGCATTAATAAAGACACCTCATAATAGTTTTTCTTATTTGTCAGTCATGTACAGAAAGCGATTAGTTAAAATTATATGTATTGATTTGTCTGATAACACGCATTATTTGAAAGTGAATGTAAAATGTAATGAAGAGCTGTAATGAGGAATATCGATTTAGTAGATATGCAAAGTTATCTGAAATCGATGACAAAAGTACTGATAATTGTATAAAGAACTAATCTGGTGCTTTCCCTCGCTGATGTTTTCATGAAAATTTTGAATTTCTTTTCTAGTTTCTTGTCGTTATTACCATATCATATTATATGGTACTTACAATTTTTTTTTCGATAATATGAACCAAATAATATAGATAATGGTCACATTGAGACTGTTTCGCAATGACCACGTCCATGATGATGTAAATTAAACATGAAATTTGTGATTTCTAGAAGTTCTCATGGGTTTTAATACAAAATATAAGGATGATATATGATATTTCAATCTTCAATGCAATGGTAATACTATAATGTACTCGGTGAAGGATATCTATGTAAGCGTTGATATAATGTGAAGTTACCAAGTTCCAACTCGGGCTCCCTGTCCTCCGAGATGGTCTCCATGCCGCGGTCGCATGTCTCGAGGTCGCGCGGCAGCGTGCAACGCGCACGCGCCGCCCGCCGCGCGCACTCCGCGCACGACGCGCTCCACTTGCCCGCCGCCAGTTTCACTGTCACTCGAACCGGTCACTTGTACAAGTCGCTATCCCGCTTCTAACTCTCGCTTTACACTCATTACGTCACGAGAAATTAGCGGGCTTTGCAATGACAGCTGTCATTGTACAAACCTCACAGATAATGTCAAATAAAGTTAACTGTCACATTTATCTCAAAGTTTTCACTGTTTACTGAATTAGTTTTGGAACTTAAATATTATTTTAATTCATGAAAAAAATTAATTATTGTCGCATTAACTTATCACTCGTCAATGAATAAATTAATACATTTATTTATTCAAGAATGAATAGACAAGCAGTTTAAACAATGTCAGTTAAGAGTCGGATTTATGGTTTCGTTCGCCAAGGTGTTGGTAAGGCTTGGGCACATCTGGCCCATCGGATTGGTCCTTCAATGGACAGGGCGAGGAAATTAATGCACGTAACAACCCTGGCCTTGCCTATATCGACAAGCAGCTGAGAATTAGGATAAAATAACCTGCTACGTGGTTTGTTCGTAGCGTCGTATCTCAGTGCTGTAGTTAATTTAAACAGTAGCTTATAAGGATCCGAACGCTTTGGAAAGTGAAATATTATTATATTTATTCATAAACAAATGTTATTTGAAAATTAGAATATCAAAAATATCATTAGCTTTTTTTCTGTCTACTTGTTATTGGGATAGGAATCTGATTATTATCATTAGTATCAGTATCCCCTAGTATTCGTTTACATTTACATTACATACTTACATACATACATTTATATTTATATATTTTATATATATCATTCATAAGAACGCAAAACTCAAAAGAAAAATACGCCATTAGTATTTTGCGTAAGTAGAGAGAGGATTTTATGTGTTTATAAAGGTGACCTTTCAACCACCGCTGGCACACGCCGCTTGCTAAAGAGATGCAAATGCAACCTACTTATTTATGCGTTACGTTGTCTTAGATGCCTCGGAATACGGAGTCTCGTAATTATATGCGTAAATACCAACTCCAAGTTGCTGTTATGTTATGTAATGAAAAATGTATTCGACTTTATGCTATGGGTTAGTAGAGGGAAGTGTTACAGCTTAACGAACTATTTCATTCAGTTGATCAGTGGAGATGTCTTGACTAGGGATATACAGCCTTGGCCAAAAGTATTAGGCACCCCCAATAAAGTTACTGCACATCTGTGCTAGGTGAACAACGAGTAATATTCTTTTTTTAAAGGATTACCGGTATAATGACACGCTA
>PDGT01000080.1:754073-833336 GCA_003671415.1 Megathymus violae | reverse complement strand
TCTTTGGATTTTTTATATCATCCAATATCATCCATTGGATCTTCGTCATACTTAACAATGTGTTTTCGTTTTTAGGGTCATATATTAAATATACAGAAACGAAACACTCATATTAAATAGTTAATGAAGATGTCTCTTCATCTGATAAATAAAAAAAACGGACATTTATGAAAAATAAAATTCAATACTGTTCTAATGGAAGAGAAAAAAGGTCCCGAATTTCATCGTAAACTTTCAACTTGCGGTGTATTTATAGTCTGTGTTAAAAACAATTACAGCAGACTGTTATCTGTCATGTCAGTATGGTTGTCAAAGTCATCACAATACAATATTTATCTATGACATTGACAGTTTCCCACCATGGTTTGCGTTGTGTTTTATGAGTGTAAATTATTGTCTTGTAGCACGAAAAATCAGCATCAAATATTTTAAATGAAAGGAACAGTTGAAAACTATTTATGTATGTACTGATATCCTTGAGCATAATGTACCACATTGAGATTCCATAAATTTTTAATCATCAATTTTCTAATTCCAACAAATGACGCCCGAGAGTCTGTAAAGTTCAAAAGTGACGTGTGCGATGCGAAGCCTCTTTTTTAGTTATCTATTTCACTTGTCATTTAAAGAGTAATTGGAATTATAAAACAAAAATTAAAAACACCTTCGGAAAAACAAATATTCTAGAAAGCGAAATCTATTAACGTCTTTAATAATAAATTGGTTTATATCTCAATTTATGAATATACAGATTACTGAATATGATATTTTGTAGTTGACCCCGAATGTTTGGCAGTCCCAAACTAATTAAAAGCTTTAATAAATTTATGTGAGACCAACCATGAGGCGATTAACGATATCGTTCAATGTGCACGGAAAAACAATCAAGAAAATTGAGAACACACAGACACAGACGCAAGCACGCGCGCATATACACAACACACACACGTATGAATGCGTACATGTACACACGCATTGACACACGCACACGCCACAAAACTCGTCGATTGTTTCTTTCTAACGTCGATGTAATATAAAAGAATGAGATATATATCTCAATCATTATTTTTCATCTACACTTAATTATCTTGTACCGTACCTCTAAACGAAATTATTGACACGGCATAAGATAGCACTCGGAACATATAACTTTACAACAAGTCGAGACAAGTCCGTAACAACTAGCGTCTAAAGTTGTGATACAATTATGTAAATACAATACGAGTATTACTCTCAGTCGGGGAGGTACCGTCGGCAAAACTGCACATTTAAGATTTTGCGCAGTTATTTATGAGTTGCTGATTCTATGTAGCAAACATTTCATGTGATAGTAGGGTTTCTTATTCCAACGAAAAACTATAACGTTTTTGAAAATCAAATTTTCTTGTACTAAATTTAAACGCTAACGGATATGTATGTATGTAGGCAGACTTTGTTATCGATACAGAGATCAAAAAAGATATTTTAGATTTCACTCTGTCGTGACTGCGCACATAGCGCGCAACGACCACTAAACAGATTTATCTGTTACTTGACATGTTTGTAACTTATGTTATGGGTCATTAACTTTTCATGCCGGAGAATGGATTTGTCCTCGCAGTATAGGAAATAAAGAGACATTCAATTAAGAGCACAGTAAACAAAGCTTGAACTGCTTATCTACAGATATTGTAATGAAGTACGTTTCTAATTAATGTAACTAGAAAAACCGATCCCCTAAAATATGGTATCCACTGAAATTCATTAAACGCCTGGTCATTAATAAGTGGGGGCGCTATTTACTTCGGTTTTTAAAGCAAGCATTGTATGTAATAAAAATATTAAATTGTAACAAAATCTCATTCAAATTATGTTGCCTTTGAATTGATGATAGATACATGACGAATTGGATCACAATTTTATTCAATAATAGATCGTTGTAATTGAGGATGTGACAACGCGTCGCTTCTAGGTCATTCCGGCTTTGAATACGAGTAGTCGCTTTGTATAGTGATCTGTGTATCTATTGAAATAATTTTATTGTTGACTAGTTACCCGCCCTCTTCGCTTTGAAAGATCTCGCGGGAACAGATCTATTTCCCGGGATGAAAACTATCTTAGATTATGGTCCATAAAGTAAGGTTCAAATATGTCAAAAATCATCGCAATTTTTTTTGAAATTCTAAGACTGCGCACACCCGCTATGCAGGAACGCGACCACAACGCAAGATCGTACGAATATAACCCTCGGCGTGTCCGTCTCATATAGGTATATCCGAACTTGCGTATAAAAACTCTACTAATTAGAAATGCTCTACTATACAACAAATTGATCTACTAATAAGTCTAAGCATAGACCGTAACACAATATGAGTCATCTTAACAAAAGTAATTCATTTCTTAGGAACTGACTACAATATACCCACTTAATCACGACGGTTTAATTACGCAGTGTGCCGTAACAGGCGCTGTTCTTGTAACATGATAACAGAAGCCATCACATGTATTCTTAAAGCGCGTTAGAGAAGTTTTCTTTCATATACCTCCTACCGCCAAGACTCGCTCCATAGTAAGTGATCGATAAGCGAGCGGATCCGCTTTTCGCAACACAAATTAATAGTAAAATACAAAATATATTCTATTGAAAAGCTAAAGCCAATATTTAATAATAATACAACTGTAACAGGGTTTATCGATTTTTTTTTGGTTTTATCGATTTGGAGGTGGCAACATTTCTTTGAAATTATTGCCGCTGTCATGAAACCAGCGACAATAATAAGATGATATTAGAGTATTTATAAGTTAACCAAAATATGTAACGAAGATATTTTGTCCCGGGAAATGGATCTCTTTGTTTTTGTAAAATGGAACGTTGTAACCAGAGAGGGCATGCTATTAAATTCAAATACAATTTCCGATGGTGAATGAGATACAGCCCCTTCATTTGGAAGCTACATAACTACTTTAGAGTATGATTGCCGTTATCCTTGGATGGAATACAGTATGACAAGTCTGAAGAGAAAAGTAAAGTTGTTGTAAAGAGTACAGTATATGGTACTGTACAATCCGGCCTCATCTACTTAGGTATTGATAACAGATCAACGTCGAAAGATAGCTACCATTTATATGTATATATATTTATATAGATAATCTTTAACATGTTTTGATGAAATGTGCTCATAATTCGTAGTTCAGTTTTTAATAATAAAAAACCCGAGAAAAAATATTTTTATGTCAGATAAATGTCTGCCTTGGGCGAGGTCGAACCCGGAACTCCTTGCTCGGTAAGCAGGGTCGTGACCAACTGGGATACTGAGCCATCGATTCCGCTGTCGTTCTGCTATTGCACGATCTCGTAAAATTTATTTGCTTTTTTCTGTTATTAAAATGCAATATTAATTATTTATCTACTTCCATACTTTAAAAGATCCCTCTATAAAAGATTGTGAAACAGTTAGCTTACTGGCAACATTAAAACACCCAATGTTGTACTGAATATCATATTAACACTCCTTTGTTTTTTTCGGCCCCTTCTGTGCAAAGGGTTTACTCAACAGACAGCCACATTCTTACTGCTTAATGTGTGCTATGTGTATGAATTTCAAAAAAAGAACATTGTCATTCACGAATTGTAATTTCGAATTCCATAGAAAATAAAAATAGTGAAGAGGTAAATAAAATATTCCCCCGAGTACATCGAAAGCAAGACCTTCCAACATTAAAGAACATATTCAAGTGAATTTTAATAATTGCACCATACATAATGTTAATTACTACTACAATAACTAATTCTTTCATTAATACTTAGTTTATTGGTTTATACTCAGTAATGGATGATACTAGGTTACTAAGATTGGCTGTTTTAATGTAGGCAGCAAGCTGTTTCAGAATCTTTTATAGAGGATTTAAAGCATGGAAGTAGATAAAGTCTTGTATGCAACTGTTGATAATTAGGTATTGAAACACTCATTCACACAAATTCGTGTTTTAATACCCCTTATTATACAACAGTTGCATAAATAACTATAGAAATATTATATTAATGTACTGCACATATTTGTTAACATATAGTTGGTTTTATTGTGTGTGTATACATGTATTTACACATATATAATTAAGGTGTTAACATATATATATAATTGAGTCTTTTGTTTCTTACGTTTTCTTTTGTTGGTCTACTGGAAGAGTAAACACTATTTGTGTGTGAGCGTGTGCGCGCATTTTAGATTGTGAATCTTCTGAGTTTGTGTCTATATATGAAGGGTGATCAAGGGCAAGACAGCACCGATTTAAAAAAAAACTTTCAGCATCCGAAAGGTAGATTGTTCCGGATAGACATAGGCTGTTACTATATGTAATTGTATATATTATAGATATATATCCCGAAGTTACGCAGTGTCGCTATTTATTACATAAGATTGTCGAGAGGAATTGATAAAATATATACACACAAAACCGCACTCAACTCCATAGCAGTTGTAAGCATCGCATTTCCAGGCCCCACCGACCCACCAACAACTACTTATGCCGTACGTAGACCGTAACCGTTATGAAAGCCGTGCCGTGCCTGGACGCCGTCCAAAGCCCCACTCCAGCCGCTTCAAGCGCACCCTTCATTTGCCCCCGCGATATGGCACACGTTCAAACTGCTCGTCGTTTTTACCGAATATACGAGTGTAACGAAGCTAGAATTGAGATTCATTAAAATTGTCATATTTTTAATGTTCTGTGTATGGGTTATTCTTTTGCCTTACTGTCCGTCGTTGCATTATCTGAAGCTACTGGATGCAAAGAAGTAAAAATTTGGTGTACATACAGAGTTTAGTTAGATAGAGTTGGTTATAATAATGAATTAATTATGATTGTCATGGGGTCATTTTGAGGGTTAAATTAGAAACAAACACTCTTGTCAAATGTTAAAAAGGTATACTTTTTTAAATTCATAGTAGTTAATCTTTTTTAAAGAATTTTCACGAAAATCGATCTCGTGCTGCCTCACCCTTAAAACTAATGAGATGATCATGTCATCAATATCCTGCTAAAAATTTATATGAAACCAAAAAAATTAATTTTCCACGGCTAATGGAAAATAGGGCTAGGAATGAGTTTTTTCTACGTCTATGAATTAAAAATATTAACTTATTAAAATAGCTGCAGCTGGGTAATCAAAATTTTATTTACTTATCATTTAGTGGAATATCCAAATTATCTTTTATTTTCTATGTCGCGGGAGCATATCCATTTTCCAGGATACAAAGAATCTTAAACTACGACCTATAATATAAGCTAATTTAATGCCAAGTAACTCCCAAATCTGTTCCAATGTTTTTAAAGTTTTACTTACGACGTGGGAGTCTTCAACAGGAGAGTGAATAGGCTTTCATAAGTTAGTGCATTCACCATCTCAGACTTCGTCACCACTTACCATCAGGTGGGATTGTTGTCAAGCGTGAACTTATTCTATGTAAAAAAAAGTGATTGGTCATACAGACCGATAAAAATTGCAAAAAAATATGTTCTTTTTTTATCGATAACAGAGCCTACCTACATCAGAATTTCCAAAAATTATTCTATGTGTATGTTCAACACCCAACAATACTTGTATTATTAGAATAGGTATAAATTTTCCTGCCTTCCGAAGAAAAGATGCCAGGTTCCTCTTACAGGTTAATGGTTGATCTCAAGACTGGTTTT
This sequence comes from Megathymus violae, assembly GCA_003671415.1. NCBI lineage: Eukaryota > Metazoa > Arthropoda > Insecta > Lepidoptera > Hesperiidae > Megathymus > Megathymus violae. The sequence goes on along the minus strand of PDGT01000080.1, from coordinate 827,663 downwards.
TACTAAAGTCATGGTTTAGTGTGTCCAATTCGCCATTCCAAAGCAACATGCCCAAGTAAAATTCCAAGGAACCCCATGACATATGCAATGCAAAATGCGTAAATGTGTGACGTTATATACATAAAATTACGTTTGGTCCAAACTTATGCATTTGAAATGAAATGAAAATGAAATGAAATGATATTTTATTCGAAGTTGGTTTTTACAAACACTTTTCGAACGTCAAACTACGCCATCGCTTCAACAAATCCCTACCGTGAGTGGTCCCGGAAGAAGAAGCGGCAAGAAATTCCCGAGGAGTATTTTTTCCTACTCACAGTTACAGAACGCACTTATGGCTATAAACTGACTTAATATTAAACTCATGTCCAAGCAGTCCCATCCTGAAAGTAATCATCAAGTTTGTAATAACCTTTCCTTTTGCCAAATCCAGACGTGACGTTTACGAAAATGTGTTTTGGATGTCAGCAATCTATTCATAATTCATTTTTATTCATACGTTCTCAAACAATAAATGATTATTACGAATAAGTTCATTTTGTTTGTATTAATTTATCATTATCGCACCCCGAGACTGTCCCACAGCTGGGTTTGGGTGCTCTGTCACAACATGTCGGTAAATTGCTTACTCCATAATATTAGTGAAGTGCCGTATGTCGAAAGACTGAACACCCTGTTGTGAACTTTACAGAGAACTGAGATAGGCAGGGCTCCTTCCATATTTTCCTTCTACAGAGCGAGTCATAAATAATTTATAATACGCGCAATACAAAAATTAACAGCGAATATCATTTAAAACCGGTTGTCGTGTGATAGAGGAGGTTTAAAAAGGCATTTGAACGATAAGACGAAACTAATTAATTTGCATTTATTATAAATATAAAATGGTACGGAGCAGCATTTCGCGCATAATATATGTATATATTGTATAGACGGTTTCTTTAATGTCTACTCGATGCAGCGATCATTCGTTGGACTAAATTTGCTTTTTCACTCTCCGGTGCCAATGATAGCCCTCAGCGATGAATAGGCGCAGATCACATGGACACAAGAAAGTACTTCAAATGCCGTAAATAGAGATACGCGGTCTTATTCTTCATAACATTTTGCACCGCAGTTCGCTTCTGCTTCAAATTTTATTTTAAAAGCTATTATATTAAGTCACCAAATTATTTCAAACTTTGCATCAATCGACTTTACAAGTTAATTTGTGGAATCACCTACATTGTGCGGTCAAATCGTTTCTTAGAATATACTTTATAATCTGCAATAATACTTACTTAATAACAATGTATATTAATAAAATAACTACCGTCTTTATGGACGAAGCGGTTTGCGTCGTCATTCGTTGTGCGCACTGCAAACGACTGGAATAACTTGCCCGCGTCGGTGTTCCCGCCTACTTACGATGTGGGACTCTTCAAGAGGAGAGTGAATAGGTTTATATGCGTTCACCATCTTAGACTCATCATCATTTATCATTAGGTGGGATTGTGGTCGAGCATTTACTTATTTTATGTAAAAAAAACATCTAATATTATTTACTGAAAATTTGTTCTCATTTTATCCACTGCCCTGTCGTGCGCTTACTTCGATTTCAAACCTATCAGTTGGAATGAGTCCGTCAACAAATTCGATTCGACTCGTTCTTATCGTGTGCAATGAGTCTGCATTGGGTCCGATTTATTTATTAGCGCACGGCGACTGGCCCTCAGTCATCATCTGAACAATTCGTTAATGTTGGTTGTAATGATCATTGTAATGGTAATTTGCTAATATACATTGTCATCGACAATATGAGATATTATGTGACTCATAAATGTTTTAACTATTGTATGTAAATGTATTAATTAATGGCTTTTACCTATTTAATTTTTCAATATATTCTAAAATGTAATTTTATTGTATTAAACATTGGGATGGTTATATTATACAGATATATTGTTTTGTTTAGTATGTATATAGCTTTATTCATTGTTTTCTTTTTCACACCGCTTTCTAAGTTTATCAGTCTTTTCTACCGTTGGCTTTGGTATAATAAACATTATACATATTTGTAAAAAAGTAGGTCACGTTTTTATTTAATTCCGTAGGTTATCTTAATTAATAAACATATTAATAGCCGACAGACGAGCAGACGAGCCACCTGATGGTGAGTGGTCACCGTCGCCCTTTGACATTTATAGCCCAAAAGGCATCGCTGATGCGTTGCCAGCCAAAAAATAAGAAGAAAGAAAATACTAGCTCTCGAGCCCCGAGCGGAAAGGATGAGTCGTTTTGCGGCTGACTCAAGCAGGAGGGTGGTAGCTAGCCACGCAGGCATCACTGATTGACTTAAAACTTAATTTGTGATATATATTATGCCGATATAATGTTCCAATTAAAAAAATAAACCAATTATGCCATGCCAAACCATGCCACTCCATTGATATCCCAAGTACGATCTGGTACTCGTGCAAGAACCACCTGGTTCCAATAATCACTGCTATAGATTCAAATAAAATTAAGCCGTTTCTAAGCTCAACGCGGCGTATATAACAACTGGTTTTACCAAAATTAACTAGGAACTCTGCAATTAATTAATCGCTTCATCGAATCCTGCACCTTCTAACGAACACTCGAAATCTCGGTAACTCTCGGCACTCATCTTGACTTTTAATGAACCTTGGATTTATGATACACTAGTAAACTCCCACGCTTTGCTTCGCAATACTTGCGCGTTACGTTTAAAAATACACGTATTGTTTTAGAGATTAGGTTTTCTGGTTCGATGAAAAAAAAAAACTGCAACCAGACAGTAAAAATTTTATTTACTGCCCTCTTAAGTCATTGTCTATATTAATTCTTATTACCTAAATAGAGATCAAAACAAATTTTCGTTTGGAACTTTTGTCCGTCTGTCTGTCTGACCACGTATCACGCTAAAACGACTTAACAGATTTTGAAGGTACTTAGCATTTTTGTATCTTATATCACGGGTCATAATCTAGGATACTTTTTATCCCGGGTAATAGTAATCCCGCGGGATAGAGAACAAAAGTTAATGTGTACATTCAGTTAAGAGGGCAATGAATATAATTTTGATTGCCTGGTTGCAGTTTTTATAAAAAAAAATCATACAACTTGAAAGAGAATTTCTCAAACAATGCGAGTGAATTTTTAGCGTAAGCCGAAGGTTTGCCGAAGATAAGCAAGGGCGGATTACTAGTAGTGGTATGTATATAATAAATTTTATGGGTACATAAAATTCAATAAATAGAGTAACAACAGTGATAAAATAAATAAATACTACAACGCGGTCTTATCGCAAATTTTCCACACAATCTTAAGGTACGGACTTAAAGAATGTAGGAAAGATATTTATCGTTCTTTGTGAATTACTCTATTGGTAGTAATTGCTTCAAGTTTTGTTTGAGATTGTCACGTACAAATAGACAGACAGAAGCTTTGTTCTATGCTTTTATAGTACGTCACGTGTTTCCCTCCGGCATCACAAAACTCAGTAATCATAAAACAGCTACATAGTTGCAACTAACGTCAGATTCGTTAACAGACTATAAAATTAGCTAATAATGTAACAGATAATAAAACTTTAATAAACTGATTAGTGTTCAGAGGATAACAAACAGATAATAACTTGACTGCGCGCCATTGACCTGCCGTGAGGTATGGAGGTAGCCTGTAATCGAGAGACTTGGAGTATACTCTACTGTACTCCACCAGCATGTCTAAGTTCAATTTTAAATTCAAAATCATTTTAATGTTTTATAGTTTACATGTTTTAATGCCGTTTGGAAAAGGTGCATAGATAGAGAGAAGAAACGGTGAAAGAAATTCCTCAGCACATCGTTTAAACAACACATGGTAATTACATAAGTTTAAACTTGTGCGGAACTGGATTCGACACTATTATTTCCAGGCTATCATTTATATGTTCGTCTATACCATTATATTTTTTACCTCCAAACTATGTTTTAACACGTCGCGTGAAAGTTAAATCAAGTAAAATTTATTAGCATTATAATGTTACGATTGCATCCTTGAGTTTTAAACCTGGAGTGGAACAAACTCCACTGCGCTGTTCCAGGGCAGATATTCATTTAATTAAAACAGATTGGAGCTCATCTGTAGGTTTTTGCATAATACTGAGGAGTACTGGTAAGCATATAGAATTTTAGAAACTGTTGTAAATTTCCAAACGAACTTTTGACAATTCTTTAATGTAATTAATTTTATAGCCTTAGATGAAAACTGCAAAGGTGGTCAGAGACCACACGCATCAGTGATACCATTGGTTTTTCTGATGTCCATGGGCGACGGTGATCACTTATCATCCGGTGGTTCGTTTGCTCGTTTGTCGGCTATTAACATAAAAAATAACATCACAAGAGGTCACAGATGTAGTTATTACATTCATCGGTATCAAGTCATTCCTTCGGTGAGCTTTACAAATAAAGCTTTCTGAACGATTATGGATTATGGAGTATACCTCTGGCCTCCAGCCGAAAGATTCATATTGAAGCTGATTTGGCCAACTTCACCCTCCTTCAGGCACATCATGTAGAACTTTCAGGTATTCCCAGGACTAAGGTTTCCTGCAATATTTTTTTCAAAAGCAAACGCACATCAGAAATGTTAACCTTGCATGCAGTACACGAACCTAGGTGTACAGAGTAAGGAACGACCCATGTGGTTCAAATAGTAGTTTCAGATAGTATTGTGCTTTTACAACCGATTAAGATCATGGCTAAATGCCATACAGAATCTGAAATTTATAGGATCGCAAGATCTTTATTATAAGGACTGCTGGACAACTGGTAGGTTTGTATATTACTCTCACGCGTATTAAACCTGCCATGAAGGAATTTGCTTCAAGCAGATTCGGTTGAAATTACGCGTAGCTAGTGAAATTTAAGATTTTTTTAAATACTTAGAGATCTTTAGAAGACTTGAAAAGATAATAAGTTCTGTCGGAAGTTGATCAGATGACCGTGTGCTGTAATTTATTGGACTGTATGCACATTAAATACTTCCCAGTGTAAGCTTAGTGCTTGAGGACGTAGTTTCACTCTCTGGTACTCAAGTTCGTATCCAGAACACATCGCTATGTATTTTCGCAGGCATGGACATTCTATAAATATTTGATTCAACCTTTGGTACTTTACCTTCAATTTTTAAGGTCTTTTTTTAAATGTATGTGAAGTAATCATCTATTATTATTGTACTTTAAATTTCGAGATCAAAATTGACGAAGGTACGTAACTGAATAATTTCGTTAAATATTATAAATTGATTTCCTTAAAGTCTAATAATTAATATTAAAAAATAGTTTCTTATCAATCTATAAGTACGTAAATATACTAATTTAAGTGAATAACTATGCGAAGTAACGTGAATTACATTTCACGAGTGACAACTTAATATGTGAAATAATTTAATCATGAAAAAATATCCTACAGAAGAACCTGAAACATTTGAAGAATCGCAATAAATGATAAATAATATCATAAATTCCCTTTTCACCTTTGGAGAACCAAACAAAATGCAGATCACTAAAATATGTTTGAAAACACTGACAGAAAATAGCTATTTAACACTACACGGTCACGACAATAAAAAAAATATTATTCTGGAATGCCAATCCAAATTTAAAATTCTAATTCCACTTAATGATAAACTTCCGCGTAAACGTCCAAAAACCGCAAATAGTAGCGACGAGCACGTTCCAATGTTTCCATCGCGATACTGAACTGAAATTGCTAGCACGTGTGCCAGAAAAAACTGCTCTCCCGTCATGAAACGTTCTAACTTTGTTTGTCGTTCCGTACGAAATTCAACTCTATGGTTCCAGGATAAAGTTTGAATTGAATCGCGGCACCCCGCTAGACGAAATCAAAACACGAAGCTTAAAAAATAAATGATATAAACTAAATCGTAAAAGTCAGAATCTATAATCACAGAATGTAGTTTAAAAACAATTCTCAATATTGACCCTTACCGCGCTCGTTCGCCGAGCGTCGGCGATTTACGCATTCGCTGAGCTTTGAATGCAAACAGCGCACGGTATACGCTTTCTTGGAAGTTATGTTAACAATAGAACGTTGCTGCCCAGATAATAAAGATAAAAGTCCCACGCGTACAACATTTTATTTTAAATCTTCATAGTTTTCAAAGTCTTTCGCGAGATGATTTTAAGTAATGAGGTGCAAAAATATTCATGCATAAGTGGCACTGACCACTGACGCGCAAAGGGAGCTATGTATATTTTAACAAATTGCTTTTCGTCTTTGTATACTCTGTGGTAATTTTAAATCATGTTCCCTTTTATGCTAGTTTAATCTTCGTATATTCGGTAGCGTACACACGATATTTTAACTTTTGGATGAATTAGCTTACGAAGGTAAGGTAAGGGATTTATCTCGGCCCGTAACACGTCTGCAATCCCTTTGGTGTTAATGACATATACGATGGTGACCTTTCATGCTAATTAATTTATATAATCTATTGGGTGAGAATCGGTCTCCGGGATCTTGATTATCTACAGATGACCTCAAAAGTTTGTAACTTATTTAATAGTAGTAATAAGCTTATAAAGAATAGGATTATTGAAGTATAATTTTTTACATCCAGCCAGTATCACGAATTACCATTACGAATTACCATCGAAAATATGGTGTGACAGACACACTGGCATAGAGATAGACTTATCATTGATCACGTAACGGTTGAAGATTATGCTACTTTATCTGAATATATCTTTCATTGAACGCAACCGTCAAACTTGACGTGACATTTTTTTCATGAGATTGTCATATAAAAATAAAAATACCATCCAAATTTCCGACTCTTCCGGTGCATTTCTAAAACAAAAATATTTAAAACAAAATTAGTGCCGACAATTAAAAACACGGCACAAAAATTAGTCAAATCGATCAAACCCCGCTCAAATGATTATCCTTCATATATGCGGTAATGAATTTTCATTTATATAGAAGACGAGCGGCCCTCTCCGACACATTATACATATACGTAATTATTCAAAATTTTATGTTTTTTTTGCCTCGATTAGATATCATTAGGTTAACTAATATTTTATATAGCCTATCTGTGCAATCATGTGTTCTCAGTACATATCAATTTTCATTAACATCGATTGAGCCGTTCTCGAGTTATAATGTCAGTCAATCGATCTCGATACGAATATTTATCATGAAGTTTGACAAAAAATGTAATATACATATGGACAGACACTACAGAATTATATGGTAATTTAGATGGAACATTGAATTAATAGTTTTTTTAATGACATATAACAATATTTACAGTTTCGTGTTACGTTTAAAGTTACCGAAACGTTTGAGGGTAAGAGTAATGGTTGGAGGTAAAGGTAACTACAACGGTGATATCTCTTACCGATGCTTGTTTGTAAGTCCGTCAATTGATCTTAATCTCACACTCTACATTGATTACGAAAAGTGTCATAAGTCGTTACTTACCTGGCAATCAATTCATTGAAAATTCGACATACCAATGTAACCAACAGAAAATATTTCTTTGTATTTAATATGGCAACATCTTTAATCTGGTAACATTGTCAAAAGTAGGTTCGCTTGACTAAACTTAATGTATCTTGTGTATGTGTTTTTCACATAAACAAGTTAAAATCAGTCTATTTCTTTATTCTTCATTTTCTCAACGAGAACCAGGCGTGCTCCCACACAACCTTCACCGTCGTTTAAAGATTTTTCTCCAAAAGTTTTTCATTTAATAATATTACAATTTAGAAGATAAATCTGTAATTATATTAGAACCAGAGGCGCGTCTCTACGTGAGTTACTTTGCCAAATGCATCATAGAACAAATCGAATTTGATTAGTTATCAGCTTTAAGCTTCAATATGAGCGATACGAATCAATTCTGTTTTAATAATAAAACTATACCGGTGCCAAATTCATACATTAAATATCTTTTGAAAATTTCAATGTATCGCGGCGTAACGGAACGTATCCTAATCTCTTACGATCTGTGACTTCGCTCAAATCTATAATGTAATACTCGACGGCGATTGGTGCAAATTTAAACGGTAAATCCCCCCTTATAGCAAACTGCCTCGTTTGCTTCGGAAGAATTACGCTTAGAAATAACACCTGCAATGTTGTAGGACTGTGTTTTTCTCGTTCTTTTAATTATAAATTACTATATTAATTTATAACTTTTTTATTTATGGACGGATTGTAATGAAACAAACTATTAAGTGATGCTTACTGCAATACATTAGTGAAAACCACAACGAAATCGGTTTAACCGTTTTTGAGATTAACGCGAACAAACGCACAGACAAACAGACATAAATTCTAACAACTATTGTTTTGGGTTCTGTTGCGTTAATAAAGGCCCGTAATAATAGTTTTTCTCGTATATCTTTAATGTAGAGAAAGCACTCAGTTAGAATTTCATTATATGTATAGATTCTTTAACGCTTGACCTCTACGCGCACTCATACGGAATAATTTATAAGAATTTTGCTGTTGTAACTAGAATCATTGTCTGTATTAAACGCATTATATTCGAAGCCTATTATTTTCCAACACAACCTGAGGACCCCGTACCTGCTTAAACGATAAGTTAATGGATCCAAAACATATGTTTCGGCAAATTTTTCTCCGTTTGTTTGTAATGTTAGCACAGTACTTCATTGGATCCTAGTCTCGCGGGATAAGAATTACTAGTCATTATCGAAGCGCTGTATAATGATTAGTAAACAATATTTAAGGTTTCTATTTTAAGGAGCCCTTTGAACTGCCACCTCAAAGAATCAGTAATTGTAAACATGAAGCGCCTGATAAAAAGTAATAACAATGTTTAGATACAAATACGACTGGAAAACGTAAATATTACGTTTTTTTTAATTTAATTTACTAGTATGAAACATCTAAGAAAATATACGACAATCGGCCATTCCCCTCATACTATCTTGTAAAACACGGTGCGTAAAATAAATAGATTAATTAATATAGATTTTCATGTACATTTTAAATTACTAAGATAAACAAACTATCTACTCTTTGCCACATCAACGGCACAGAATTTTGTTTCACGAAGCCATTTCGGACTTGACCAATTTATATTTTAATTGCGTGACACACAGTTCCCCATTTTTTTTATAATAACCTGACCACCGAGTGTGCCTGATACGAAAATACATAAAACTGTTTACACTGTGATTTCACTCATTTGGAGGATGTTAACGATATAATAAAATAACTTTTATGCTTACACTGCTAAATAACTCATAACAATTTATGTATCGTATCCGTTGGACGATATAAACTAATTTACAGGAACAACAGCAATAGGAGCGATCTACATCCATTGTATTATTCTAAATTGTTTTAAACCTTCGATTTTACATGTCATATGAGATTATTCTATTATATATATGGTTAAGTTATATAAAATTGTTTCGCTATAAACATTTTAAATGCACGACGACTTCGCAATAAACTGTTTTTATTGTTATTATTTTGTTAATCTAAAAATGAAAATGCGTGCAACGTTCAAACTCGCGCCCGATGACTTACTTGGAAACAGACATCGAAGCACGCCGCGACACGAATGTACTTTCACGTAGTATTTAATTAATCGCACGGTCCATTATCAAGTATCGCTATAGTTAAACTTGCCTGACAGTTGAAGTGTCGTCTTTATGTCGACTGTGACCCCTTCATTTGCTAATTGTTTTGCTAATTTACTAATTGGAATATTGAGGTTATCGCGTTTTTGTACAATATAAATATATTCTATTAATAAAACTGTACCTCGGTGAATTTGTAAATTGAATATTTTTTGTAAATTTAACGTAGGTTCACTTTGTTATCGATATGAAGGACAGAATATTATTATCGTGTTCCGGCTGGGGGCTTGAACGCTAGTACTTCTTTTTACCTTCTTCTTATTTCCTGGCCCACAGCGCATCAATGATGCCTTTGGTCTTGCTGATGTCCATGGGCGACGTTGACCACTTACCATCAGGTGGCTCGCCTGCTCGTTTGTAGGCTTTTGACATAAAAAAAACTTGGAATTTTTCTCTGAACAGATGATACTTGGTATATTGGGAACTTTTATAGATGAGTTCTCGCGGACTTCACAAAGCGAAGCGAACACTTACTAGTGATATAATTACTAAACAGAAAAAAATAACAACTTAAACATCTTCATAAATTTATAAGGAAGTAGATTCCCTGGAATTTTTATTTATTTCAGAAATACACGTTAACACATATCAGTACACATGTTTATAACCATATGATAAATAATGATACGATTTACTATGTGTAATAATAATACGCAATAAAACAAAAAATACCCTGTAATAAAACATTCTTATTTATTTAAAAAGGATCTCACAATTTTTGTATGACATGCCGGTGCTTTGACCTAATGACGTGGTTAATGCGAGACTGTGGTGTTTGGGAGATAATGGGACGAAATAGTGTGATATATGTATGTACATAAAACACAAAAATCTGAAGTACCCGTCACGCGTAAAAACTAAATGTCCACGAAGATATAAGTTTAAAATCATATAACATTTTTACACCCATCACTATATACTTTGCTTCTTGTTTTGCTAATTTATAAATTGGAATGCAAATATTACGGTAGTAAGTCAACAAAGTCAGCAGAAAAAAGAAAAAGAATGACTCGATGAATTTATCATATGACATGGAAGACAAATTAGCAATAACAGAAGGAATAATTGTAGCACACACTAACTAAATCTCTTTCATACATCCCTGGATTTAAACGCTTCATCGAACTTTGAGTTGAATCTAAGGTTGGACGTCACACATAACATGACAAGATCTAAAAACAATATTGATCCACGTATGTACATATAAATGTTAAAGTATAACTGTATTTTTAATGTGGTCCAGTTACGACACTGGAGTTTAACACTTACAGCTTCGGGTCGATATGCGTTGACGATACTCTGGTCTGGCAAAAATGCCCACATTACATAATATATAGCCAGTCTGCTCGTTTGGCAATTCACATACAGAATACAATTATTCAATAGCAGTATCTATAATCTAGATACGTTACAGCGTGAGGCATGCGGGAGACTATTCTCCCATTCACCATTCAGGGAATGACTATTCATGCCGTGAACAGATTGAATAGAACTTGGAACTGCTGAAGTCACTAACTTCTACTTCGTTTCTGGGGCTCGGTGTTCGCTATCACAATAAGGTACAAAGTTAATACGTGATTTAACTAGGGGAACTATTAAGTGACGGGTTAAAATCAACATATAGGTAAAATATATTATAGTATAGATGAATATATTAATTACAAGGACGCCCGAAAACAACCGTGCCGCAAGTGATTCCACGCTGATTAAAACGTACTTTGTAACTGTGATATGTTGTTATAAAAGATGTGCTCAGGAGTTTCATTCGCTGTTTTTTCTTCTTATTGTTAAAACACCTTTTCTAAATGGTTGTAAAAGAAAAAAAGACGTGCATGAGTGTATTTACAGAATGCCTAAATTACGTTAAATTTGAATTTGACTGAAAACCTCCTCTTCATAGCTAGAGGATCGACTTAGCATAATACAATGCCGAAATATAAGGTTACTGATGGATTTTCTACTTCCACCCGGTCTTTGTCTGCGGAATAGAGATCAGTAACAGACCTTCGCTCTCATTGCTAACCAGACCAATCAATTACAATCGCGAGCTATTATCTAAATTTAAATCCTTTATCTAAACCCTTCATCAATATATTGAAACGCGTTCATGAATGTTATTTCAAAGAATTAGATTTTAATCCCTTCGTTCCATTAACGGACAGATTAAATCCTATTCGTTAATAATATGGCTTTGAGAGAACAAAAGCTTAGTATTTTGTGAGTTGATTGAAGATTATGGAGAGCGTATGATTCGATTGAAGAGATATAAGGTCAAGTAATATAATAAAACAGCCACGTAACGTAACACTTCATTGTTAAACTATCTATATTTCAATTTTAATGACAAATAATAAACTCGCTTCGCTTCAGAAAAATTACGCCTTACGCTTAGAAATAGCACCTTCAATGTTTTAGGTCTGGGTTTGACTCGTTCGATGAATTAGAAATATGTTAAATTATAACTTTTTCTATTTATGGACGAATTGCAATAAAACTCACTATAAATATTGAGTGATACTTATTGCAATACATTAGTGAAAATCATAACGAAATCTGTTAAGCCGTTTCTGAGATAAGCGCGCACAAACGCACAGACTAACAGACAAAAATTCTTACAACTACTGTTTTGGGTTCTATTGCGTTGATAAAGGCCTCTAATAAAAGTTTTTCTCGTATATGCTTCATGTACAGAAAGCGATCAGTTACAATTTTATTATATGTAAATTATATTATATTTATATGTATAATTTTATAACTTTTTTGTTTCCCCAAAGACAAGCAACGATCCCGAATCTAAATATTAATTGTTGACAAAATAGGTTACGTTGTGTTGTTTTCTATAGTATTTTGGAACTGTTGTCTGTTTCTTCTAAACAGATTAATGGCTGGTTCCTCACGGAGGTAACTCTTACTGATTGTTAAAGAGCAGCTTTTTTTATAAAGAATAAGTTAATGCTTGACAGCGACCCCACCTGATGGTGAGTTGTGATGAAGTCTAAGATGGTGAATGCACTAACTTATAATAGCCTATTCACTGAAGTATTATTCAACTATTAGCTGAAGTTATAGTTACATTTATGCGTTTCAAGAAAATATATTTAAACATTCTGTGCCCTTGACATTGATCTGCAGTCCCGGGAATATATTTATCTAAATAAATATTTAAGAATTACATTTATCTATCGAATATTTAATATTTTTTCTTTCTATACATTTTTAATATATATTTTATGAACTATTTACACATTATAAAGTTACCCTTCACATGACGCAATTTACAAAAGTTTTTTTTTTATTTCCTTTAACTTTCAAATTTAACCACCAGAATATTTCTATTTGCCGTATATTTGCATTCTTGGGTTATCAATGTGTGTACAGAATTATATTTATTTACGTTAGGGGAACATCCGGCATTGTAAATTGTTTTCAGTGCGGTAACATTTTTTAATGTAAATAGTGAACTAGCAGACTGCATGAATTAGTAGACTGGTCGTCTGATAATAAGTCACATCCATGGATGTACGTAACTCGAAAGACTTCACTGAAGCGTTCCCGGACAAGAAAATATAAAGATTAAGTTCGTCGAAGCAAATCGAGTCGGGTGACAAATACTATTTCCGACAGTCAGTCGAACACCCTATTCCAGTTAAATCCCGAGAAATCTCGGCTCTCGAGCTCATACAGATCAATAGTTACCGGTTCCTTTCTATTTCTGTTCGGCAAGGTCACACACAATAAACAATGAGAACAGGTGTTACACACAGATTAGATGTTACACAGATATGCTACGTTGTCCGTCTGTCACTCCGTGTAAGGGTTTGTGAAAGTGTATAAATATACACTAGTAAAATTACCAGCCTATAAATTAAATAGAATAACTGTGGTCCATACGCCGAACTTTCGTCTGAGGAAGTTTCAGTTACGTTTGAGGTTCGGGGTTTTTTTTTTCAGTCACGTGCATAGTAACTGTTAGTTTTCTATTCGTAGGGAATAAAATGGTAAAAATGATCTTTGTACGGAAACTAGGATAGACTAATGAAATACTCCTGCACACAGAGCTCGAAATAAAATCCTCTAATTTTTCAATTATGTTCGTATTAGAATTATAATATTACTTGCATTGGTGAAAGGAAATATATGATTATAAATTAATGTCATCGCGGAATTTATACATTTATTATGTATTTTACTGTGTAACGGGTACTCACGATACGTTGCATTTATTGCCACTAGCTTGTTTTCTCCCTGCCACCGCAGTTTCGCCGTGACCACAATCCATGCAACTGGGTCGAAATATTGGCAATTGATAAAAGAAACATGGTGATAAATCCTTGTTACCTAATCATCACCGTAATATTCTCAAAGTAAGTGAAGTCCACCAACTCGCTATTGGCTCGCGCGGTGGATTAAGGTCTTAAATTCTTACAATACCAGAAGAGACTTGAGCTCAACTGTAGGATAGTTATGGGTTGTGGTGATATTATGAATAAATGAGGGCACAAAGAATCTCAAAGACGCAAAACCTGTTTGCGGTACGATCCATAAGCAGTCAAGACATCAATTCTACAGTTTTACCAACCGAAACCCGATTTATTATTTACATCTTTTGTTGACGTCATTTGTGACGTAAAGAGTCAATTCTGCCGATCTTACGTTATCGAAGGTTACGTTATCGAGGACTTGGATCGAGAATTATACAGACCAGATGTAATATTTTCTATTACTTTCACTGTAACTAAAACATCTTTACGTTATGCTTCTTTATAAATTTAACACTACATACTCCGAAATGGTACACCGTTCAATTAAACTGACTCTACGACTGTAAGGTTAATTGAGAAAGCTCTCTCTATGCTTGTTTAAAAGTATATCACATATTGGATTTTTGCAAAGTAGAATAATACTAATTTAATAACTATGGATTTCCGTGCAGTAACGTCTGGTATTATCTATATCAATATCATAGAGACAGAGTGAAATTATTGTGAGCTAAGTAAATAAGCTTCGGACTCACGGAAACTATTTCAAAAATTCATTTACCGTTAGAAACTTTTTATTCTGGATGTACAAACGCTTTATGGTATAGTGAAACAAATTCTCCATTGCTCTGCTCAGTGTCAATCTCAAAAATTACGGCATGCGTTTTCATACTGTTTTTACCAATAGATAGACGATCTCACGAGAAAGGTTTAGGTATATAGGAAAAATTGTAAAATATCTGATAAAACTGAGTTCTCGATTACTATTTGTGAACGTAAAAATCAGGTTTCCTGAACCGATGCGAGGTTAGGTTACTAGTTAACTAATTTTCATAACAAGATTTTTACATTTCTTGTTTTTTTTTTTTATTTTTTGCCACAGGGGAATCCATTTACGGATGATATCCAGGACGCCCGGGTGGCAGTCCTAGACCTATGTCGGACTCGGCACTTTGGGAGTGCAATACCGTACTAAACCCCTGCGGGAGCCTTCAGCCGCTTTAATTGGAGGGTCCCGGATCTGCAGGCAACAGGATCCCCCCAGCGACAGGCTGGCCTCGGCGAAAAGGCCAGACTTCTCCTCCATGGGGACTGTCCGGCTCACCTCTGAACAGTCCCAACGACACCGTGTCTAGCAGGGCCGGGTTCCCATGCCGGCCCGACACGGGCACAGGGGCGTTACTGGAGGCGCATTAAGTAGCGCCTCCTACGCACCCCCATTCGTCGCCCGCGGATGGAGGCCACGTCGGCGGCCTCCTCTCTCCCCCGCTCGTCGGCCTCCTTCTGGGACATTACTGTCTCGCAGAAGGAGACCATCGCCTTCCAGGACTCGTCGTCGCCGAGAATCGCGGTGATGATGCTCGGAAGCGACAAGTCCCCTCCGAGGACTGACGTCAGATCCCGACGCAGCGCTGCACATCTCGAGGGTGTGCTGGGCAGAGTCCACCGCCGCACCACAATAGTGGCATTCAGTCGTCGGCTCCCTTTGGGCCGTCCGACACAGTTAGTCACCAAAGCAACCGTGCCCGGTGAGAACCTGCGTCAGACGGAAGGTGAGGGGCTTGCGTTTTCGGCGCATCTACCGCTCAAGGACCGGGCGCAACGCAGCCGTAACGCGTGCGCCATACGGCTGCACCGCCAGGTCCTCTCCCCACCTCCGCATTAGCGCTTCCTGTCCTATCCGACGCACCCGTAGGATCCCGCCCAACGTTGGGTTCTCACCAAGAGCCCTCCTACCCGAGACGTATGAGTAGGTCTCGGCAAGAACCTCCGCCACGTGCTCCCACGGGGGGTCGCCGGCTAGAGCAGTAGCTGCAGCCCACGATACCGTACGGTACCCCCGAATCACCCTCACCGCGATTATTCGCTGCGCAGCGCGCAGCGCAGCCTTATTTTTCGCCGTGAGGCGATCCGCCCAAACCGGGGCACCATACGTCGCCATACTCCGGCAGACTCCGGAGTACAGCTGCCTGCAGGCGGCGCTAGGTCCTCCGAGGTTCGGAAGGAGTCTGCCCAGCGCACTCGCCGCCTTCACGACCTTCGGTCCCACCATCGCGAAATGTGGGCCGAAGGTCCACCCTCCGTCCAGGATGAGCTCGAGATATTTCATTTGGGGGCTCATCCTGACTCTCCCCTCTCCGATCTGAAGGGCAGCCCCCGGTGGAGGTCCCTTACGGCCGGTCCCGCGGAAGAGCAGAGCTTCGGTCTTGTCAATCCTGACACGAAGCGCTAAACTCTCTATGCGGCTGATCTCAAGGTCGAGTCCGACCTCGGCCAGCCGCGCCGCCTCCTTGTAGTTTCGTCCCCGGGAATAAACGAGGGTGTCATCCGCGTAGCAGATGACACCCATCCCGGGGAGAAGACGGCCTCGCAGGACCCAGTCGTACCCGATGTCCCACAGGATCGGACCCAGAACGGATCCCTGCGGGACACCGCAGCCGCCTTGCCGCCACTCCACGGACCCCGATCGGTTCTCGAGGCCTACCCTTCGATCCGAGAGGTACGCCTCCAACAGCCTTCTTAGATACGGTGGCACTCCGAAGTATTTTAGTGCCTCCCGTATCACCGCGTGCGGGAGGCTATTGAAGGCGTTCGCGATGTCCAACGACACCGCGACCACCACCTCCTCTCTTGTCTTTGTATGGCCATGCTATTTTTTATCTATAATGTTATCTGGCTCGATCTGTGTTAGTAGGATGTATAATCTGGCTCGATCTATGTGTTAGTAGGACCTATAATCGTCTAGGAATTTCTCTGTATCTTTTATTTCGATTTAATCATAGTTTAGTATTACCAAACTATGACTAGGTTCCACTACTGGTACTACTTCCACTAGGTGATAGACGCCCATCGAGACCTTAAAGACGAATGTTTCATAGACGTTGGCGAGCTGTTTAAAAGACAACAATTTATACAAAAATTTAATTATACATTTTACAATAATAAAACACAGTATAACGTGAAAAGATACATTATTATTTAAGAAGATGAAAATAGAGAATCAAACGTGTAAGCGAAACCGCTTTGTATTTTTTAAATATAATAAACTTTATTTATAGATAAATGTCAGTAAACAAAAGGCAAATATAAAACTTGGTTTGAAAATGGAAGACTATTAACGATCGGGTGTTATAACTCATCCCTTACTGCTGGTTAACGGTCGGTTTGTGCATTAACTTACTTATCAATACCTATGTTTAGTAAGTAATTGACTCTCGCGCCATAGCTACAGACTATCGGAGTGGCGCGGATAACAAATTCAGTTACATCCGCTACAGTAAAAATGTCAACCATCGAAAGCTGTAAAGTTATTAGAACCAGCCATAAAAATGTGTGCTAGAAAATAGTACAGAGAACTTATGTACATGTAAATTCTGCGGCTTAAATTGTGCTTGGTGTACATTCTAACGCCTGTAAATTTAGAGGCGCAATATTTATAAATACATATTGTAGCATTCATTATCTTGTAGGCATTAAAAGGGCAGACGAAGAAACCGATGAGCTCGATGAGATATTAAGATGCTCACAGGTCGCCTCCCAATCAAAGTGATTCATAACCTGAAGAAAACGGTGGGGAGCCGTTGGATTCAGAAAACCTACAATCAGTTGGAATGCCGACAATTAAGGAACGCCCATGTCCAGCAGAGGACTATGAAGGGATGATGCATAGATAGTATTCTCATATAAAAGTTAAAAGTATACGTCTTTTTAATCACGAAAGCGAAACGTCACGTTTCGCCCGCTCGGCTCGCGCGTCTTATCGCCTACGTTCTATCCTACCTATTAATATAATCAGGAGGGCTATATTTCGGATCAGAAAACAAATTTTGAGCAAAGCACGTGTCTACCCATGTTATGCATGTTATAGACAAGAAGTAAAAATATCAATTAATTTCAGTTTCTTATTCAATTCATTATTACTAGCTTTACAACGCTTTAAAGAGCTCTCAACGGTTTCAATCTTGGATACATATTGAATATAATGGAACTATTTTAATGATATGTTTAAGATGTATACGTCACTATCATGCAAATTATGTAGACGAAATAAATATTGTAGACGAAATCGTGCAACGTTTGTCTCTGATGCACGATTGTTATTCATATATGTATTGTACTTCATAAAACAGTCGACTGTAAGAGGTACATTATATACACCTGTGTCCTTTTAGTGCGCAAGACACACAGCGTCAAGTTAGCGCTCGGTGTGGGTGGCGCGTCTACAGATGTGTATGCAGACTAGATCTCTTGATAGAGTCCGGACGAGCTAAGAATTCCATTTTTACCCTAGCTTAATTTACCTTGGAGTAAAGATGGGAGAAGAGTATAAGGTGGCCGATTTGTACGCAGTAACTAATTACCTCGCGCGTTTATGAAACGCACCGAGTCAACGTTAAAGGGTATACGTTGAAGGGTCTCGATATTTAGGTGCAGTATGGCTGTGTAAGAACTGAGCAAAAAATTAATAAAAGTAATAAGTAATTTATCGATACGGATTCGCTTAATATTTGTGCATATAAATAAACTCTTTGGATCGAAGTAATCTATATTAATAAATAAAATTGGAGTGTCTGTTTGTAATATTAAAATAACCGCTTTTTACTAGATGCATATCAATGTATATACGGTACATATACCAAAATAACATTTTTTACAATTTTTGTCTGTCTGTCTGTTTGTTCCGGCTAATCTCTGAAACGGCTGGACAGATTTTGACGGGACTTTCACTGGCAGGTAGCTGATGTAATAAGGAGTAACTGGGGCTACTTTAATTTCTACTAAATAACTTTTTTGTAAATTCCACGCGGACTATGTCGCGGGCACAGCTAGTATTTAAATAAAAAAATTGTGTCTGCTTGGATTTAATCCTGCTGTGCACGTATACATTTTTTATATTTGTATCTAAAACATTTTGCTAACATAATTCAAATCCAAACCGTCATTTTGTGTTTAAATCTGATTTGATTTTGAAATTGATCAGTTAAAGTTTTGCAGTTTTCGAATCTCGAGTCAGTTAAGAAATAGTCCGCTAAATTTAATATTTACCATTCAAGTCTTTTGCAACCAACATTTTCTAAATTTACTCTTTTTCAATGAGAAATAATGTCAGAAAATATAACTATGAATTTCATTATTAAACTATCATCACTAAAGTACATGATGTGTGAACTTTCAAAATTTTAGAGATTATGAATTTGAAAGGTATTTTTTTAAAGTAAGAACAATAAATGCTTTTTTTTCATGAACCTCTTTCTGGCGTACATATCCTCTATGTACTATGTTATTTAATATGTCAGAGACGGTCATGACTACGGTTGCTAAACGGAACGCGGCACGTGACCCGAGTGATGCTAGCACCGTCGCTATGACTCAACACACGGCAACTTGTTCTACAACAGAGCCTAGCTAAGTACCAAGCGCTATGGCAGGACACACTTGCGTTTCACCCATATTAAAGACTATTACTTCGCTGCCAGAAACTGTTACACGTTTAGTTTGTAATTATTGTTAAAGCAGTGAATTCTTGTGGAAACGCTAGTTTGCTCGAATAACCACTTATCCGCCCGCGAAGATGTCTGATCATGACGCCAGAAATACTGCCCATTCAAGTAAATAAGATAATTATCAAGTTAATTTAATTTGATTATAAAATGATGCAAAATTAAAAATTGGATCTAGTCCGTGTTTTACTTCTGATGTCCGAGCCGTGTCCAACTTATATGTTCTTAGTCTAACATTTTATTTTTAGGTGCAGATTTAGTCACACATACTATTACTGTTTTGTTTTCATTTATACACTTTGAATAAAAAAAGCTATATCTTCATTTAGGAGGACGCTGGACAATTCTGACGCCAATATTATATTTTAAGACATTTCGTGACAAACACCTCATCACTTCAATATCTCTTCAATGAAGACATTCTATTCAATTCTGCACTCTGTTCAAGTGCGTTGAATGATGAACGCTATATAAGTGAAAATGGTAACGGAACAAAAACTACAATTCAATTACATTAAATGTTTCACTTAGTATGAATTACTTATATTCCGCAAAATATAACTTAGTTGAATAAATCTACCACAAATTATTTTATTTTATAATCTGTATTTTACTTTATTGATTTTTCGATATTCTCAAAATTATTATTCATACTGCAAAGATTATCAAAAAATTAAAATAACAAACTCCTCCCAAGATAACCTTGCGTCACGTTAAAGAAAGTCTTAGAGAATTTCAAAGCGGAGAACTTTACAAGAAAGTAGTTTCAGTCTTGATGAGTTTAGTATTAAATTTCGGCGGTTTATTAAAGATAATACCGAACACGCTGAAATTTCAGACACGAACAATTCCCGTATCTCGAAGTAAATTTTTTTGAGCTAATCTAATAAAAAACCGATACCATCATCTAGTATGTTCTAGCAGACACGCATACATGTAAACGTGTATAAGATAAAAGGAAAAATTGACAAGAGTGAATAATGTATCTTTCCACTCACTTGTGGTGTAGCCGAAATCGTCTTCTTCTTCCGGGTCCGATGCTCTCTCTTCTTTGCTGCGTCTGACTGCTCCCGCTGAGGCCCGATCGATCTGGAAAGAGTAGAACAGGTTAACGTACAAAGCAGCATAAAGCAGCAGAAATGAACAGAGAGCAAAGAAATTGCTTTTGCTGCTTTTTCTCTAACAAAGTAAGAACATTTTTTTATGAAACTCAATAAATTTTGCATGCTTAAATATCAAAGCTTACTTATGATTATCATAGAGCTTCATGGTTTTTGTAGATGGCAAAAATTATTGACAAATTAAAGAACGTGAGATTTTCATCCGAGAATTCGATGCTTGCAATTCGGAAAGTTCGAACAGTGCCTCCTTGTTTCACTTTGAACTTTGAACAGTCTCGGCATTTATTTAAACCTTTATTTAAGTTAATCTTATTGATTATTGATTACTTTAAAATCTTTCAAAATACGATCTGATTTCTAACCCCAGAAATAGGTGAATTTCTGTCCCAGTATCCTAAGTTAAAAAGACAATCATGATTTGCACCGTTGGATATTTCTTGGCTAGCAGGGCGACGTAGTCACAAATACGTATGTGATGTATTTCAAGTTACTCTTTAAATATAAAATCGTCTACAATCGGTATTGAATCGATTTATTCGAAGGTAATTGGGAATTTGTTAAAAAATCCACGTTAAGCGTCCCTATCTTTAATTCCTCTTGTGTTTAATTGTGTGATATATTACCTTTAAAATCTTATTTATTTTCAATACTGAGTTACACGTTGTACATTTTTGGTGTAAAAAAGAGTAGAACTAAAATAAAATTATAATCTAATACCTCAACTCCTGCCTCCGTATAGATTCTGCCTCCGAGGTTCCTCTCGTCTTCAGCTTCATCTTCGCTCTCAGAGGAGGAAGAGTACACTGGCTTCGGTTTGTCTGCTCCCGCTTGCGTTGTTTCCTTCTGTTCGTTCTTCGCTTCGGAAAAAGCTTTCTCCTGGTTCGATTCTGTTGTTAGTGTTATCTGTGGAAAACCTTTACCTTTTTACTATTTCCATTTATTCTTAGTCTTTTACATTGATTAATTCACCTTTATATAGTGACATAGAATAATATTCATGGCACCTTACAGCATATGACATTTTTTGAATTAAAGACTTAATTGTTTAGGCATTTTTATTTTTAATCACCGAAAATAAAATTAATAAAATTCATTAAATTTCAATCAAAAAGTAATTGAAAAAAATATATCTTGTTTAAATGATTATATAATTAAGTTACAAGGAGAACAAATAGTCGAAAATGTAATAAAAATTAGAAATTTTCCATTGCAGCGAATTCTGAAATATAGAAACATAAACTAACAGAATCAAATAACTATTATGAAATTACCTTGACATCAGGTTTGGGTGTTGCAGCAACAGTAGTCGGAGCAGAAGCTGGCTTGGACGACAGCGCGGATGCGGTCGCGGCAGCAGGTGCGGAAGCGGTCGTTGAAGCGGGCGCGGTCGGCGCCTTCCGCTTTTTAATTGGTGAAGGCGTTGATCCTTCAACTTCTGATGAATCTGATTTCTGCAGGAAAATATAAAGTGTTAAAAATACACATCTTATGAAACATATTCTAATAAAATGTCGAATATACAAAATGTGGAAATCATTACGGGTAGTTATAGATAAAACAAATTGCTTTATAATTGATTATGGAAAAATTTAGTTTTTCTCACGTAGGTACTTTTTGTCTTAGCTACTTGATATTTAGGTGTATAGTGTATATGATTATTTCGAAACAAACTATCGTGAAATAAATATTTTTCTCACTGTCTTTCTTTCTTTAAATGATCAATATCAATGCGCTATATCGAGTTTCTAAAAGCCAATTAGATAATAAATTGCAAACACGACAAATAAGTGTTTAGACTCAACAAAATATGATATAAAGGAATCATGGTACTTTGATTTAGTCGAGAACCTGTAATTAATAAAAGTGTAAGGCGAAGTGATAGTTATCATGACATACCCAAGTTTGTAGGCTCTGAACCGTAAGAGTGACTTTGTTCCCTGCGGCTTTGATCAGTTCCACAGCGCGTTCGTGCTGTGCATTGCGAACACATGCGCCGTCAACTTCAAGGATTCTGTCACCAGTCTGACCAAGAAAAATAACATTTTGATGTCGTAATACCAAAGCGAATAAATTCTTAATAAGTTTACACGCTTTATTACCCTGGACGGCATGACTGACAACCACAACGTGTAATTGTAGTCAGCATTAACTGTTCATCAACATCATTACAATCAAAAGTCAATTGCTGGGTTTGGGTCCCCTCTCGCAATAAGCGGGGTTAAGGCCATAATCTGCCACGCTGGCAAGTGCGTGTTGGCAGATTTTACACACCGTCGAGAACGTTATGGAAAACTGCCAGTTACGCAGATATTCTCTCGTGCAGGTGCTCACGATGTTCTCCTTCAGCGAAGTGAGTGATGATTAATTGTAATCGTGTAATCATTTCAACAAAAATGACCTATCAGTCGCTATGGTGAACGGAAACATCGCGAAATAACCCGCACATCCGAGATCTTTCCATTACGTTAAAGGTGTATGAAATCTAAAAACATGTTTATAACTCTTAGTCGTCACAGCGCGAGATTGTTCCTTGTTATTATTTATTAAAATGTATGTATTGTTATGAAGATGAGCGACTCCGTCACGCACCCCATGATTTGAACCTGAAATGATTCCTCGTTCTACTGTTTCTTACAGGCTGAGCCACACTGAAATACCCTTTGCGGAAGCAAATGATAATTAATTTGTAAAATTTTACGCTCATGCGGCATTCAACCTCAAATCTCCCGTGCGAAACACCAACGTTCAAGCCCCTGACATTTCATCACTCACGGTGCTCGAACAACTATGATTACTTACTTGTAATTGACCACACTTCCCAGCCGGACTGTTGGGGACTACATTCTTGATGAAAATACCGAATATAGGCTTCTCTTGACCGTCGGCTGAATCGTGTTTAGATATTATGTCGACCTGTGGACAAACATTTCAGAGTTAGACTTACTATCAGCTTCGAATATTAATCGACGTAATATAATTATTAATAATTCAAATATCATCTCCTGGATATTTCATACTATACTCCCAACTATGCACATTACGGAGATAAAAAATAAGCCTCGTAATATTCCAAGACGCTGTCTCGTTGGCACAGTGCCGTAATTCATAGTTACCGAGAGAGTTTTCATAACATAAAATATAATTATAATAGAATAAAAACTATTTTAAAATAAAGCTAATATTACTGCGAAAAGCTAGTTTCAAATTATGATTGAGATTCAAAAATTGTGACTTGTGAATAATAATTAAATGATCAAAACTGAATTTGCCGAAATAATACCACCCAAATGATTATGTTCTCAAGTGATAATCTTTCAATTGCCGCATGTAGATCATGAAAGATCATGTTTTGAGAACGACTCGATTGATTCAGGTGATATTTTTGCTTTGTATTTGTAATTATCAGGACAAACAACGTTTTTGTGAAATAAAGAGAAATTCAAAGAAATAACATCTGTTTAAAACGGCCACTAACTAATTATGGCAGTAACAAATTACTGTAAGAAAGACCCGAGCTATATAATAAATTACCTAATGATATAAAAGAAATACAGTCATCAGACATATTTATAAAAACATTAAAATATTACATCTTAAAAGATTTCGCCAGATATCGAAAACTAATGTTATAATAAAATCCAAAAAGTATTCTTTGTAAATTTCATTTCCATCGCAATATTGATAAACATGTGTAGTAATGTCATTGCCAAGACTTCCTATCAGTTAAGGTATACGTAATTGTTCATCGATTTTTTAAATTACTCACAAAATTTAATGTATTTATAAGTTTGCTTTCTATATACCGTTCTTGTTTACAATTTTTAATTACAATGATTATGGTGATTTCCCATGTTACGTGAACTTTGTATTCTTTTTGAAAAATAAATATCTTAAACCGTAAATTTTGGAAAACCTACAATTAATAATCGAAAATTCGGGTGATAGTTATGTTTAATGAAAATCTCTATAAAAATATGACGCTAGTAAGTGCACTTCTCATTTATTCACTAGTAAATTGCACATATTCGAAGAAGGGGTAAGTCGCTAGTCAATAATAATAATAATAATAGACACACAAACGCACTCACGCACGCATGCACGCACGCACGCACGCAAGCATGCACGCACGCACGCACGCACACACACGCACACACACACACACATGCACACACGAACTAGGCTTCCTTGTGTCGAAAATAGCATAAATATTGAGTTGAATTATTGAGTTAAATATAATTTATTGAGTACTTTAATCATTAATCTGGAGGTACCTAGTCGCTATTATGTGAAATTTAATGTTAATTCCTCATCCGACTGTGTATCGCGAGTTCGATGAGTTATTAAAAGCCGAGGACGGTTGAGTTACATCAAAACATAGATATAACTCTACAATTTATATCAAGTTCAACAAGTATTTGCTTAGTTTAATAACATCATATCAATTATGAGGCACTTGCAACGACATTTTTCATCGCTAATTGATCTGAGCTATTAAAGAGCTTCATAAATTAAATTTCCCAACGCAGGAGGTATATTATTAACCTAATTTTACACATCCCTCCGACGTACGATACACACCCCTCAATAGATAAAATATTTTTAGCGCATGCCCAATTTTTAATTAAGTATTTTATTGAGTAGTCTTTATTCAGTCAAACCTTTGACAAAAAGCCTCGTGTTAGTAAAATGAAAATGCGTACGCAGTCTTAACGCATTCGCCAAATAATTTACGAGGCGTTTTATGAACTCAATGTAATTACCGTGTAAAAATCGTCGGGAGACTCACAAATATCGTGGATAATTAGGAATTTTACTACCGAAAAACTGGCTGATTGATCACAAAGCGGTGACGCCTTAATTTAAAAAGGGCTAGCGTGGCGGTTCACCTCCTAACCTCGTAAACTAATGTTGCCAACGTTGGCCAAATTCTCGTTGACCAACATTGGCCACATTTCTCCTTTGGGAACATTATGAATAACGTTTATGTTTTTTTTATTTAAGCAAAACCAAATTTAAATAATGCCCGTAACTTTGGAAGATTGAGCTGCAGAATTTCAATATGGGTTTCTGAACATTGGAATGAATTTCAAATCACTTGAGAATCACCACTAGAACGTAACTTACTTTAGGTAATCGAGTTAGAATAATTAACTCACATTATTTAGTTTACTTTATATGTGTGTGTTTGTACAAAAGTAGATAAAATAAATGTTGTGTGAAAGCAGTAAGGAATTTATGAGTCGGGATTTTTTACGGGGAATATATGAGCTCCATAAAATAAGTAAAACCGATAAGGCGCTCTCAAATCTACTTAATGAAATGTAAGTAAAACCTTTCATATATAGTTAATTTGTTAGGATTTATCTGGAAAACTAATGTATGTCATTTAGATGGATAATCAAGATAAATTCATTTCAATTTTAATTAAATTTATGAAGCCTTACATAAAACGCCGTCGCATAAGTGTCCGTTGTAGTAAAATATTCAAGATCTCAAAATAACTTTCGGGATGTAATGGGTTCTATAATCCAGCTCAAGTCCTGTATAGATACAGGGGTTGTTACTTAACAAGGTGCCTGAAACACCAAACACCTGATTCGGCAGCGCGCGACACGCATGTTGTTGACGAGTTATATTTAATAAAGTCGCAATCCATCAAAAGCAATCAACTGAAACGCGTAAATCTTAATTTAATAATTTTGCATTTATCTTTTAGCAGAATTTAAAATACTTTTTATCAATTACAGCTATTTATATCACTTCTAAATAGTATCATTATAAAAGCGTCAACCCTGATGCAACCACTATTTTAAAAAAGCAACCATAAAGCAATGCAATGCAATGGACACCATTGCAGTGCTGAAGAGTCAGTTGTCTCTATATATAGTTATCTTAGTTAACTGATTTACCACTTTCTTTCTGGTTGGTAATGCGCTGGTAATGTCTATAGTGTGCCAGAAGTACATAGGGGATGGTATCCACTTACCACCGCATGCCGGGTCCAGCCATTTCCTCGTTTACCAGTAATGTAGAAAAAAATATTTGCTTCAAAGAAACGTTTAGAACGGCACAATTTTAAAAATAATCCCTTTTAATTTTGTATCGCAGTGTACGTACGGTTCTCATCTGGTGGTGACTACCGCTCTATGAGTATGAACCGTTAACATTGGTTTTTTAAAAAACATTTGGTGTAATAAAAAATTTAGTCACCTTAATTAACATTATTGTTTCAACATACCTTTCCACCGACGATGCTGACGCCGAGGGGAGCGCCCGTGCTCCGTGACAGCGTGACGCGCCGCGGGGGACCCCAGCTCTGGGGGACAGCGTCACGAAGCTCAGGGGATACTGTCACCGTCATTGTTGGTTGGTGGCTGCTGGGACAGAGCACATGTTGGGTATGAAACTGTATCATTTAGCTGCGATATCATTGTGATTTAAAAGACATTGTACAGCCCGAGTATCTGAATTCGAATCTTGCACGCGCTTCTACCTACATGAGACACGTTGATGAGAATTTTCTATAAAGTTCTCAAAGCTATGTGATATCTGTCAACTGTACGGACTTAGTCAGTGTAGTGGGCTGTAGTCTCTTCTAAGAGATTACTGTACACATACCAACATTTATGTTAAAAAATTCTCGATTAAATTTTATTCGTTACTAGAATCCTAGTACTACTGAACTGAACTAGTGAAATCTTAGTGTAAATAGATTATAAATAATTACGTCTTACTGATGAAACATATAAGCAAAACATGATCAATACGAAATACAATGTACCTGGATCAAAATCATGTGTTACATTGGTCCGATCAAATAACATCATTTAAGTAAACTTTAGTCACTTTTATAACGCGTCGCAAGAAGAATGACTCGCAATCGCGAATGAAGTATTGGACACAACTAGTAATACTACCAAGAAATTAGTTGGGAGCAGTTATAGCATTGTAATTTATTGTAATTCAGCCAACCGAGTTCAGAGTTCAGTGGGTTTTGTGCTCAGACGCGGACAGACGCACACCCTAATGAAATAAACAAGTTCAATCGAAATAATTCGGGACGTAATAATGTTTTTTAAATATCTTTGTGTACAAGTAAGCGATGGAATTGAGTAATGTTACCAGTGTTACAAATTACCATATTCTCAATTACAATTTTTAAATATTCAAACCAAATCATAATTCTGTAACTTAACATACATTTTACTCGCTACTAAATCGTTCGCAACCTATGTTGGTCACTAAATCTAGTTACAGACATGTAGTTAACACAACTTA
This sequence comes from Megathymus violae, assembly GCA_003671415.1. Classification (NCBI taxonomy): domain Eukaryota; kingdom Metazoa; phylum Arthropoda; class Insecta; order Lepidoptera; family Hesperiidae; genus Megathymus; species Megathymus violae. The sequence goes on along the minus strand of PDGT01000080.1, from coordinate 799,591 downwards.
CTAATTGTATTAGTAAATTTAATTATGTCAAATGTATCGAATCGTCACTCAGTAATAAATTGTCATCAATTTTTGTCCTTACATGAAGGATAATTTCATTACGACATGTCTACACAATCATATTGCAGTTTATAACAGTATAGATAGATAAATTATTTTAATATTAGCTTCCTACTCTTTTTGTATTGGTATTGTTTGTTCACCAGAAGACTACGGTATAGAAAAAATATAAAGGCGACCTTAATTCTAATAAGCTATGTATGTGTTCCAAGAAATCAAATATATGTAGTTACAATATTACTGTATCGTGTAACAAACAAAAATTGTGCCGTTGTTCTATTATCTCGTATTGTGTCGTTATTGCGCTGCAATCTTTTGTAATCCCTCCGACTTTGTGTTCAGTCGCGGACAGTCGCACACGGCAATGAAATAAACAAGTTAAGTAAATAACTCGGTTGTGTCGGCGACTACGACCGCAAAGATTTAATTAAACCTTTGCTATTGTGCGAGAGTACAATACCGAATAAAGTTGTAAATGCGCTCTTATTCACAGCAAATATATATAACATTAGGCCATTTTTATTTTTATTCATCAAATCAAACGGTGAAACTTGAATGTAAAATGGTTTAGTAATAGTAGGATGATAAAGACAAATTTCAAATAGATTTGTGTCAGAAGGAATCTTCACGTCAAAGGATATGGATCGGTCAATAATTTACCTGTACAGTGTCTTGTAGGTATGGCTGTACGGGGTACAAGATGCATGCTTTAGCTACAATTTAGCTTACAAATTTTAATAATTAATTATAGCTACATTTAGTTCGGACACAATTTAATTAGATAACAATTATGTCACTATAATTATTTTTAATCTTAAATTTACAAACAGAACCTTGTTACAATTATTACTACATTGTAACAAATATCAATTCTCATGTCAATATTAATAACATAATGAAAATCTCTCTTTGTCTGAACGTAGTAATCTCTAAAATTACTGCTGTGATTTCCATAATTTTTTTCCAATAAATAGTGATTTATGAGCAAGGTAACGTGAACTTCATGAAGCTTTTATGTAATTTAGTCGATTTTTAATTACAATTGTCGAATAAATTAAAAATATATTTGGGAATTTTCCTTTCCATCCCCTAATCGTAAGACATCAGGCCGCCCACGACAATGTATACTACTATATAAATCTGTTGAGATTTTAGTGTATGTTTCGAGATAACTCAAAAACTACTTGACCGATCGTAATGACAATTGGTATGTAGTGAGAACATGCGATTGCGCAGATGATAAGCTATAGTTTATATAAATCTTATTATATTATTACTCAAGAATGGTATGATCGAATTTCGTGAAAATTAGTATGTAGTGAGAACACGTGACTGTGCAGATGAAAGGCTATATAAAATATCAGTAAACCTAATGATGTCTCATCAAGGCAAAAATATGAAATTTTAATAATCATGTATATATAATTAATAGTCCAACCCGAAGGAATTCGGGCGGGGCCGCTAGTTTTTTTTATATTTTTGTTATAAGTTTTTTTTATAAGTGTTTTATATATACATATCGGTTTCAGAACTTATTTTCTAAACGTTGATTAATCTTTGTCAAAATAATTGTATAGTTTTGACGAACTAAAGTTCAGAAATAGAAATAAAGTAGAAATATAGTTCGATTCAATAATCCTCTATCCTTACTATTGGTTTAAAGATCATGAATTATCTATAACTGCATTTTGCGTTTTAATAAACAAAAATAGATGCACGATTCTTTCCATTAAATTGATATATTGGTTCGTAGGTATATCGCTTACAAAACAAAGTAAGGATAAGAAAGTTCAGACAAGATAAAGTAATGAGCTTAAAGATACTGAAACTGGCCTCAATACGATAGTAAGATTTATTCTGATCAGGGTTAAAGCTCCCATACTCTTTTTTTTTTATGTAAAAGGCGGGCAAACAGGCATACGGTCCACCTGGTGGTAAGTGGTCACCGTCGCCTATGGACATGTGCAACGTCCAAGGAGCTGCAAATGCGTTGCCGGCTCTAAAAATGCCATGAAGGCCAAAATTTTGAATAGCCTTATTTAATTATACGATATAAAAATTACCTTCTAAAGCATTTAAGATTATAGTTTAAGCTGTAAACAAAATAACCCTAACATTACAGGTGTAATAGGTATTTAGGTAACGTTTATTTAAGGTAACGCTCACTTATGGTAACGTTTATTTAAAGTAACATTAATATTTTTAACACGACACCCTTACCAGAATATTTTATCGAACTATGGTTCAAAAATCTCGTGATACATAAATTGTAAAGTATTTCATTACAATCCATATTTGTCCCACTGCTGGGCTCGGGTCTCCTTCCATAATGAGAGGGGTTAAGGCCAAGTGCCGATTGGCAGTCTTCACACACCCTTAAGGACATTATGGAGAAGTTTTAATTGTAATTGATGTTTTCACTTATCAAAGCGAGTGATAATTTTAAATACGCACATATATATTGAAAAATTTGTTATGCGTATATGGTTTGTACTTAAGTCTCCGAAGCGGAAGACCGACGTTAAAACTACTAAGCTACCGCTACTTGAAGTACTCACCTTGAAACATAACAGCTGGAACTATATTATATATTATGTATTACATTATGTATTATGTATGTATGTATTGTAGTATATTAATATGTATTACATGAGCATATCTTGACGAACAAAACCTAAACGATATATGCGTAATATCACAAATGTCACCAGGATACTAAAGATTAAAAATAGTTCATTTTGCAATATGCGTGTCTTTTTTTTTTAATAAAGTTTTATTTTTGTCTTTAAACATAAAAGGACCAAATATACCGACCAGCTCGATACCGACGATAACTCAATATGAACATAAGTTTTCCCTTTCACTATATTAAATCGTCAAAAGTATCTCCTGCATTCCCCCTTTCCCTTTGTGTATCATATCTTTTACAATTCAGAGCACGAGCTCTCGTTGAAAGAGCGAAACTCATTCAATCAGCACATTCAGCCGTCCTTGCATCAGTATAGTCACAAACAAAAGCCTTTACAAAATATACAGCGGGAAAAATAATTGGAAGAATCATTTTTTCGTAGTTGATCTCGGGATCTCTTGTCGAGTTATTTGATGTTTTATAAACGCAATAATATTATTTTGGTGTAATGAGGAAAATACCATAACTCGTCTTGTATATTATGAAATAACTTATACATTTATATAAATATATTATAATGGAAATCGTTATTTAAGTGGTAATTACAAGGTTATTTGTAACGTTAATGGGAACAAAATATTTCGCAACTAATCGTAACCAATTTTGGTAATGAATGAACTAAATAAAGTATAATCTAAAAGTCCTTGAAGATTTAAGGTCGCAGTAGAAATTAAGCGGAAACAATAAATTGATAAACGAGAAAGGAAGCCCCAACCGATGCAAAAGTCATATATATTTTAAGCTTATACTTACGATTTGTGTATAGGCTTTTGTGTCATATATGGGCACAAACGTATGTTTCCTGTTATTTCGTTTTCAAAAATATTCGTTTCGTAAATAGTTTTCGTAAATATTTTAAATATTTGTTAATGTAAACCATCATAACAATTCCTTTCTTTTAAAACAATACATAGTGTACAAAAGGAAATATTCATATCTTTCTGCAAATTAAGTATTTGTCTGTTTATAGTTTACGTTCACATTGAATCACCTAATTTCATATTTCATGGTTATTAAATTTCAACTTTTTCCGTTCATTATTTTTTTTTGAAAATCTTATACGACAGGCGGAAAGAGACAAACATATAGACAGAGAAAGTTTCATCGGACTTGAATCAACTGATTCAACCACCTCTAAGCATCACACAACTTGCCAAAGCAAAAAGTTTCATCCACCTCCTTAATAGATGGCAATTTTACACTGTTCGCCTTACGCGTTCCTTTTTCCACGGACCTGTGGCTTAAGAAATGGGCTTCCTTTCGAAGTATTTCCTTCCCGTTATGCTTTGGGGTTCTTCAAAAGCGTTTTATATGAATCCTTGAAAGCCGGCAACGCACTAGCGATTCCCCTGGCATTACATGTATTCATAGGGGACGGTGACCACGTACCATCAGATGGGACGTATGTCTGTCCGTCTGTAGGATAAAAAGAAAAATATTTACGTCATAACATAAGGCTTTGCCACCTGATAGTACGGGATCCAATCACTTAACTCGCGACATAGATGACGGGAACACCAATATTTGATGACCGTGTGCGCTAGCGTGGACCGAGTTACGCATCGTTTCACTTTCAAATGTTATACATATTAAAAAATATATGTATATTTAATAAATGATGTAGTATATAATACTTATTTTTAATCAAAAATAAAAATCTAGATATTTAATTATTTAGGTGTAATTTTTTGCTTCTATTACCGTTTCAAAAGGTGCTTTAACATTGATGAGAAGAAACGGCGTAAACAACTCCTTAGCACATCTTTTAAAACAAGACGTGGCTATTACAAAGTAAGTTGCAGTCCGCGTGGAACTGGTTTCGACACTTTATAATATAAAGTATGTATATGTAAGTATATTTAACCGTTATCGAAATGGCCAAATATTATTGACATATCCGTATCCACATCTATATCCGAAATTTAACATCCATAATGTCCCTAGTGATAACCAGGTCATTTAAAAAATCTCACCAACATGCGTAATGTTACACCCTTTCTCTAAACGTAACCCGTCCACTGTCCTGCTGAATCAGCAGAAATCTACATTTTGAACTATTTTCTTTAATGTTAATAGCTGGCAAACGAGCAGACGGGCCACCTGTTTTTAAGTGGTTACCGTCGCCCATGGACATCAGCAACACCAAAGGTTTCATTGATGCGTTGTCGGCCAGGTAATGAGAAGAAGGTAAGAAAGAAAGCACTGGCTCTCAAGTCCCCAGCCGGAGCACGACGAGTCGTTTGGCGGCTGACTCAAGCAGGAGGTTGGTAAGTAGCCAGGCAGGCTTCGAGGAAAGATAATAATACCAGTAATAATATTAATGACTTAATAGTAATACTGATAATATAATCCTTACGCGAAGTCCTCCCACCAACCAGGCTGGCTTCTGTCGCCTCTTACGACACCCTGTTCTGCCAGCGTGGGATTGGGAGCAGTATTCTAGGCCGCCCCAATACGGCCAACTCATCGGAAACGGTTGCATAAAGATTTCTTGCGATTCGTAAACACCATATTAAGCATTTTAAACTGTTCCTCCATGACAGTGATGTATCAGAGGTTTGAAAAACAGGACTCAAATTTCACAGAAAACTTCATAAGCAATTCACAAATTTCATAGAAACATTACATAAAAAAATTGTGCCGTGAGAGAATCTTTGTATTAATTATTGTGATGGACAAAGGCACAAGTTATTTGCACACATAGATGTATAACTAAGGAAAATACTAAAAAATTGCAATAATGTAAAACACGTTAACCATCTGTGTACATAAAAAACCTTTATAAATACTTCATAAGCAATTAATATTTAACAAACATTCGATAAAATCTATATCTTTACTAATATTATATAGACAGAGCGCGAATTTTGTTAGTGTCTGTACATGCGGAAAGTAATCTCCGGAACTACGGTTCTAATAAAAAAAAAAACCGTTTTAAAAGGTACATTATTATACATTACATTATTCCGAACGGGTATTGGCTTTATATGTATAATAATACATAATTATTGATCTCTCGTTGGTAATTAATAAACGTTAAATAAATAATAATTTATCAGAAATACTTGTTGGTAAGTGGTCACAGCTGCCCATGATCAAATGTAACATTATTGTTGCTGATTACGAAGAAATAAAAAAAATCCGCTAGCGAATTGTTTTTCAACACATCGATTCATTAAATACGTTAATTTTGCGCTCTTGATTTTAAAAGTTAGTATCTAGGCTGGTAAATAAACCTTTCATCACGCACGAATACCGTCGGGGTTAAACTGGGTGTTACAGACCACAGCGACCAACAGGAGTGAAAATTCATCATTCCCTCGTCTATTCAGGGAGCATTGTTAAGCTTTAAGATTGCTCGGGTTCTAACATAGATGAAGTCTCTTAACATCCTGCACATCACCCTAACATGGAGTCTCTTACATCCTGCAGGTTACTCTTACATATATACCCATATAATGACAAGCACGTGAACCACGTGAGTAGTAGTGAGTTGCAGTGAGTAGGGCTTCCTCAAACTTGTACAGTGAATAGATTTATCACGTTGTACCACGCCATTACCTCAATTGACTGTAATGGAACGACGTTGTATTTATAACGCACGACACCGACACGACTAACGACATTTTTAAAAAGACCGCTCAAGTGCGAACTCATTGGATATCGTAACATGCATCGATGGTAAAGTTGACAATACTATGCTGACAACCCAGTAGCTCAGTTCTAATGGTCACGGGTGCATTTTCCGGCCCGTACAGATATTTATCCACATACATTTATTACCCTCCGTTTACATACAAACCCATAAAATTCGCGTAAATGTAGAACTTATATTATGGGTCATAATCTGAATTTTTTTGTATGCCGAGGATTGGATCTGTTCGAATTCTCCAAAGCGATGTTAGGGCGGTTATTATTCAACCAATAACATGTTGATGCTCAGTAGTATTGCGCATGTAGGGTACCACGCGTTCCCAAATCTTTAAGAGAGTTCTGGGAAGAGCGATGAAGATAAGCGCATTGTAAAATTATATTCGTCACTCTCTCGCTATAATAAATTGTTTTAAAATAAATAATTACATATCGTTTGAACACTTCGACCGTTCCTGACCTCAAAAGTTAACATTAAGTTTGTGATAAATTTATTAAATTAGGTAACTTCAGGTTTTTATTGCAACGAATTCGAATTGATGGTAGAAATCATCACATAAGGAAAATGCATTCATGTGACTTTCTCTCCGTCTCTTTCTATTAGTGTGTTTGTGGAGAGTCAAACAGTTGGTGACGTGCGCGGCTAGTTGTATACCTTGAATAATGAATGCTAGACAATTTCGTTAAGTCTCATTTGTTTTAAATCTCACATGAGTTACATTGTATTATTATTGTAATTTTGCAAGATATGAAAACTGCAGGAAGTATGTATATAAAAAACTTAGAATAGAAAGCTAGCAAAATTGTATAACATAATAAAACTATTCACTGTGTATAAACGTTTAATATTTACGAGATTCGAACGTTTACCATTTAAATATACAAACAGACAATAGTAAAACGATATACCTACTTAAGAAAAAGCATAAGGAACTTCGCTCTTGACGGGGGTCCCCCGACCACATTTTAATTTTATACTGTGATAGATCCATGAGATAAACGGATCGTGGTCGTAGAGACACATTAAGTTCTCGACGTTCGGCCACGCCGCAATTGATTGAAATTAATTGGTACCAAGACACTAGGCTATCCTGCAACCGATCGAATGATATTTGACTTCTGTTATTCAGTTATTTATGCTTTGAAACACACAAACTTGTCTCAGCTATAACTATTGTTAGTATAGAATATGTAAGAAACACTAAAATCGTGGGTACCCGTTATAGTGAACAGGTATGTTTAATCTGTATGCTGTCACTCAGCTAGATATTCATCCTTTTATAAATTAATAATACCAGCCATGAATCGGCGGTTTGTAATTAACTTTGGTAATAGATATAATTTTCCAAGTGAGTACTGTTTGTTGATTTATTGCCAATTGTTTTATTTGCAATACTATTTTGTTTATAATTAAAGCGCTTATTAAAAGAGTACAATTTATTATCTACATATTAAAACAAATTATCTATACATTAAACAAGAAGATAAACCTCGGTAACTCTTTTAAGGAGAAAAAGAGTCTGTTTTTTTTTGTTTGGTAGCCATTTAGCTTTAGTTAATGAAAACATTTGGAACCAGAACGTTTATTTAAAGACCTACGGTCGGTATTCGACCAATGAGCGAAGGTTTAAAAATATAAAGCAAAGTCCCCGTTTCTGTTCGTCCGTCTCTATATATTTTATGACCAATGTTGTTACTGTAATTTCTTTTTATTTATTTTTCAAATACTGATCTAACTTTTATTATTTTTTATATGTTACCGAATGTTATTGTTTAATGTTTATTGTCAATGTTGTAATGAAATACACTGCTTGATATGGAGTAAGGTGTATTCAAAATTATTATAGTGAAACTCTAATATGATATATTTATTTCTACAAATATAATCGCTGCCGTTTTCAAATGTTTTCCCCCTATAATTGAGAAGGGGACATTACATCTAGTTACTGTATCTATATTATTTAATTGTGTTAATGTTAACTTTCTTGATGCAACTAACGAATAACTATATAAATAAATAAACGTAATTCTATATAAGAAGACGTTAAGGCTACATTGCCATGTACTCAAGAATTGTGGATTGCTAAACATCCCATACCTTTGATGACATAAACGACAACTCTGAAGTATACAAATTTTCTTATCTAATAATAATTAATTTGTAATACACACATAACTTCAAAAAAACTACGTACAGGATTCGAAGACGTAATCTTCTTGCGGGAGGCCAATCTTCAAGCCTGTATCTATTTGATTCTAAATGAGAACTACTCAAGGTTTTATAATATGACAGGGCGAGATATCTCGAAGGTATACTGATAGATTTGAAGTAAACAAATATAATGATAACAGACAAATGTTTTTTCTTGATTCAAGTTTGAAATGTTTGCTCTCGTTGCTTGTTCTACATTTGTGTGTGTTCCGCATAGGGACTAGCGTGGAGGTGTGTGAATCAATTTATTTTTATAAATGGAACACATTTGCCCTCCAAATATAATAAAGTTACGTTATAAGTCGTACTTAGCTTTAAATATTTCTATAAGAATACACAACACGCTCGCCTTTCCTAACACGTGTTAACTAATTTAAAAGCCAATCCAATTAGAAATGTCTCACTAGTGGATGTCAGGGCTTCTGAACTGTGAATCTGGCAGGACTTCGCTATGATACAAGCTGCTTCAAACGTGAATCAAACTATTTCAGCCTCGTAAAAAGATGCCTAAAGCGTAAGTTCGTAATTTTATATCTGGTGTGCGTCACTTCACCCTGGAATAAACATAAACAAAATGGCAGCCCCGTTTAAATTTTGCATCTTGAGGGCAGTTTACACACGCATGAGTGAAAAATAGATAATTATTAAGAAACTATATTGAATATTTAAAGCGATATGATGTTCCAATTCAAGGGAGTGAAGAGTTGTGTAAACGTATATTTGAATATTCTGTGAAATTATACTTTAAAAATTAAACAACACTTCAACACAAATGATAAAACAAATAATTTAGATTTTCATTAATTTGCTCTCTGAATGGGAATGGTATCATTACATATTTAAATTTCCATAAGTCTTTAACACATTTAAACAAATTTCCAACATAAACACTTACCGACAGATAAGATAGATAAGAACATACAAAAATATATTTATGTTTGGTTGTACTGCGCCTGAGCACTCACAATCCAGTCGCAAACAGAGAACCTGACAGCGTCAGCCATAGAAAAGAAAGAGTTAAATCTATCAAACTTGCAACGACATTAGGTTTCAAGCCAAAATATAACTCCTATACGAACGTCCGGGTAGTTAAATCAAACAAAAAATATGCTTTATTCTACAGTACTCACCAGTAATAAGCTGAATGAAAAACGTGCTACATTTCCTTAACGCCGGAACATTGAGATCAGCTGTCGCACATAAAACCGCGGTATCACAAAACTGCAGCAGCAACTGAGGATTTAAAAGACTGCGTGGACGTAGAGCGAGATGCCACTACGTAATGAGAGGCAGAGGTCGCTGGTCGTCTAACCATAACTCAATTACTCGTATTAGCAATTTTCTACTAGTGATGGGGCGAGGGGGATTTGATGTCGATATTTTGTTATATATATGTATGTACCTATCAAAATGTTTTGGGTGTACTTAGTTCTACCAGTCTTCTAGTCCAAGCTTATTACCCTAGCTCGTGGTGCTCCTATTGAGCAGTTTCAACGTTATTATGGTTATCACGACAGGTAATTATATAAATTAAACATCATTATATATCATGTTTGTTTGTATGTATGTAAGTAGAAATTTTTAATTTAATTTACATCAGCTTACAGGACTGTAAACTATATAACATTTTTTAAACGTGACAAATAATTAATTTTATTACTCCTGGATTTTATTATTACTCTATACTATAGTATAAATGTGTATAGACTATATAAATATGTATTCTGCTACAGATAACATACAAAAAATTCAAAATTTTATGGAGATATTATGATTTATTTTTATAGTTATAGGTTTTGTTTCTCTTTTAAATCAGTAACAGATCAAATAGTACAAAAAGTGTTAGTTTAATAGAAGTTTATGGAATAATTTAACATGAAACGTCAAAATTATAATTTAAAGATTCCGCGTCACATTTATTGCACAATAGATTCTGTAATTTCCAATACCAGGTACATGTGGCAACATGAAATAATGTTTTTTGGAAATTAAGATTTCAGATAGCAATTTTTCCCAATAATAATTTCAAAATTCCGACAAAATTCCAAACTTCAAGGTTTCTATTCCGATGTAACACATAGTACCGTAACCAAAACTTATACTAATATATTTTTTTTAATTTTCAATTTCAATTATCTTTTTTAAGGTTTCAAAACTATAACAATGGATATCGACATTCTGTCTATTACCACATTACTATTCAACCCGTGTCTATAATCCGCCACAAGGTGGTCTGTGTCATGAAACTCATGAATTGTTCCGTCGAATTACGGTTGATCTGATTGTCATGTACGCGCAATGATACGAATGATTGCACGCGTCGCTCCCTAATATTTAGAGACGAAACAGATTATGCTTAGCTAAAATTTTTTCTCTAGGCCCGGAGACACTGACAGTGACAAAATAACTCCTACTTGGAAATGGAAAAATACACGTTCAATTAATTAAGGACTATTTTTTGTTGAAGTTCGTTTGGGACAATTGCGATTGTCATTAACACTCTTAATTGCTCTTTCAACTCCTAACGTTGCAGTAAATTAAACAAAAAATATTTTTTGAATTGTTTAGAACACTACATATGTATTAAAATAATTTTATTGTTACCTAAGGGATGTGTCCTTACGAGCATTTAGTATTAAATATGATCATAACAAATTAATAAGGCGAAATTCCACTACTCATTTCGCATTATACTATTTCCCCGGGGTCGATCGGCCCGGTGACTTGCAGAGCTATTTCATTAAGTGACTACCCACGGGAGTAGTAATAATTGTAATTGAAATATAATTTACTAAAGTACTGCTAGCTCTACCGTTCGTTAAATTGTCAGACATTGCATGTTTAGAACGGTAACGAGAGTTTTAATTGAGTAATTATAACAAGTTGGTTGTAGCGGCAAGTTTATATAGAGCAATATACCGACTGCTTCGATATATAATTCTCTACAATCAGGTTGATAGGAGGAATGCTTTTGGATAGGATCCTGGATTAGATTTTTAACTGGTGTAGGCATTTATGTGACTTATATAAATAAGCTAATAATTGTTGTTGCATAATCACGTGAAATAAATGCGCATTCACTACTGCTTTGCAAACACAAACCTAAAAAGTTGGCATGCCAATGTGACGACGCAAATAATTTTACGACAATAATTTATCTGTCAATTGAAATCGTAACTAAAGACGAAACCAAAGTAGAAGTAGAAATAGAAAAGAAATCGGAATTTTATACTGAAGATTGTTTTTATTTTTCTAAATAGGTTTCACAAACACTTTTCGAAACTCAAACTACCTCATCGCTTCGATTCTCATTCATGAGCAGTATTGGAAGAAGAAGCGACAAGAAACTCCTAAGGAATCGCAACAAACCCACATAGTCACAGAAAACACTCCTTTTTTCATAGTATTTCTCCGATACATAGAGTTGTATGCGAGAACGGTTAAAATACACCTATAGTATACATGATTTTTTATTAAATGCCTGATAAAAACGATAAATAATTGTTTCGGGAGAGGATAATCTTCGTGAACGTAAAGTTTGTTTCTCGAAGCGAAGCGTTTAACTTATGAACTTAGAAACACCTAGACTTATTTGTTGTGCTTATTTTTGCAAACATTTGCTGTATTCTAATGTGGAATTGTGGCTTTGTGTTGCATAGAAGGGCATCTAAACCTATATGTAAATAAACTCAAATCGCATGAATTACTACAGGAGAAATTTTAACAAACTTGTTTATTAATCTTAGCCTCTCAATATATTTATAGTATTCAAAAGAAAAAAATATAAGTTTGTACAAGCAACAAAGAGTACACACAATCGTAAAGAAGAAAAAAGCATAATGTTGTTGTTTTCATATCGCCTACGCAATATGCTGTCATATTTTATGGGGCTCGATGTACGAAAATAAAATCCCACAGATACGTGATTTATCTATTGGAATTTTAGTGTAAACGATTGTATGTATGATCAAATTTATACCAGACTGCAATTCTTTTTCCCGTTGCTTACAGGAAGTCTACTGCAGCCAATTAACACAAGTGAACTGCGTGTTCATTAATTACTTTTTATAGCTCATATGCAAGAGAAAATATCCATAAAACTGTGACCTCCTATTCTAAGTGGTAATCGATCTTCTTCTTTTCTAATCGATACAAGTTCAAATTTTGCCCGACCAGAACTTGGCCACTCTGACAGCACTTTCGGTGGCTCTCAGCAAGTCCTCATGTGTGCAGCTATCAGAACAACCGGGACAAGACAATAGGTGTTCCATTGTTTGCGGGGATGTACCACACACGCACGCATCGTTACCTCTCCCAGGAAAGCTCCACCTGCACAAATTGTCTTTGCTGCGGCTAACACGTGTTCGCAGCCTATTTAAAGCTTTTATGGCAAATCGTGTCCAGGCGGAAGAGTTTCCGAGGGAGGGACAAAGTAAGGAAGAGGGTGCCTTTCCCGCCACAATTCACAGTGTGCTGCTGAGGCATCGGATGTATCTGCAGGAGTTACACACTTCATGAAGCTCTTTCTGCTCGGTAGCCTTTGAATCACTCCAGACTACAAATACATTCGGTGGAGAGCATCATTTTTAAGTTTGGCTCTTTCAAGGGAGCTAGCTATTTCTCGGCGGACGTCTGGGGGCGCAATTCCTGCCAAGGGATATAGCTTCTGAACCGGGTTCGGCTTAAGGCAGCCCGTAATAATCCGGCAGGTTTCGTTTAGAGCTGTATCCACTTGTTTTGCATGGGCGGAGCGGCTCCATACAGGATTTGCGTACTCTCCAGCAGAGAAGGACAGCGCTAAACCAGTCGTCCGAAGCACTTGCGGAGTAGCTCCCAATTTAGAGCCGGTAAGTCGCCGGAAGAGGTTGTTACGCGTGTAAACCTTATTTTTAATGCTTTCGCAGTGGCGCTTATATGTCTGCGATCGGTCTAGAATAACACCAAGGTATTTAGGGTAACTGTTATGCTCAATTTTGACCCCTCGCCACTCTATATTTAGGGCACGATTTGCTTGCCGATTACGGAGGTGAAATGCGCAGGATTGGGTTTTGTTGGGATTGGGCCTTAGCGCATTATTGTCGTAATAATTGCTTAGGTCAGCAAGGGCAGATATCAAATTTTTCTCAGCTTCTTTAAAGGCGTAACACTGTGAGGCTAGTGCAAGATCATCTGCATAGAGAAAGCAAGTCGTTTCTGGGCTCGAAGGTTAGTCATTTGTGTAAATATTGAAGAGGAGTGGGGCAAGAACGCTACCCTGTGGGAGACCATTTTTTTGTGAACGCCATCTGCTTTTTTCGGTAGATAAGTGAACCTGAAAGCGGCGGTTATGCAGTAATTCATTAAGAAGTGATACAAAGCGCTGGTCTTCAGTTAGATTATTTACTTTTGCAAGCAATTTTTTCAGGTTCACAGTATCATATGCCGCAGAGAGGTCGACAAATATGACACCGGTTACTTTGCCTAATTCATACCCGTCCTCAATATGTTGGGTGAGGTTAAGGGTTTAGTTGCAGTAGGACTTAATTGGCCTGAAACCGGCTTGTTCTTGGGTAAGTTTCGGATCCACGAGATTTACTAGCCGATTCAAAAGCATTCGCTCCAGGAGTTTAAATATGTGGCACAGCAAAGACATAGGGCGGAAATTTTTCGGATCATCTCCTGATTTACCGGGCTTGATAATGGCGGTAACTTTGGTCTTCCTCCAGAGCCGGGGGATTTTGGCTGTAGCCAGGCTAACATTAAACATTTTGAGAAACCACGCAATGGCGACCGGTCCAAGGTGTTGAATTTGCTCCATGACATGTCATCGACACCGCAGGCTTTGCCGCTTTTAAGCGCTTTGATTGCAGTGACGATATCTGAGAGCGTGAAAGGCTTACTAATGTCGCCGTTAGTGTTACCCGATTTTTTACCTTTTGGAGGTATGCCAATTCAGCGAGGTGATTTTCCATACAAAAGCAGTTGATGAGCTACTTGGTTTGCAGTAACTTGCGCCGGAGAGGTAGTTGGGGGAGGTTCGCCGGTAAGTTTACGGATTGTGCTCCAAGCTTTTTTGCTATTGTGAGTTAGGTTGATATTTGTAACAGTGTGAATCCACTTCTCACGCCGTGACTCACCTATTTCAGCCAGTAGCGTTTCTCCCGCTTGAAATGTCTACTCAGAAAAGCGATTCCCGTTGAAAAGAGTCTCGTACTGCTTGTGTACAGAGGCAGATTCCCGTGAAAGGCCAGGGATGTATGCAGTATGACATCCTCTGAGGATGAAACGGCGTGAGACGTTGGAAATGACTTTAAGGTATTGATCGTAATTTTGTGGTGAAGGGGTAATATCCATGAGTTCTTTATCAAGTGTACTAATGTATTGTTCCCAGTCTGCTTTCATGAAGTTAAAACGTCGTCTGTATGGGACTTCAATAGGATGGACCACTAATTGTATGCTACACATTATGGGTCTATGTTGGCTTCTTGGAATGGGTGGGCAAATAGTCTTCAAACATTGAGAGGTGATATTGTCGCTCGAAAATATGAGGTCAGGGTTATACGCGCGTTTCCAGCGGCCGCTATTAAACGACGCTGGTAGTTTTGCGTTATGGATTAAGACCAAATCTTGAGAACTCTAGAATATAGAATATTCTATAACCTAACTCGTTGACCTTATCTTATATCAGGTTCTGTGGCACAAGTTGCGTTCAGAGAAGCTTAAGACCGGAGCTCATATCGCTGTTCCAGTACCGGTGTGGTAACCAAATCATCATGGTTAGATTAGAACGCTTTACCCTGGATTATGAGGTGATGAAGGGAGGCCTGACGTCACCGAAGCTGTTCAAAGTTTATGTGTCGGTTGCTCCAAAGACGGAGTCATGATGAACAACGTTAGCTGTACCTATGACATGGCTTCTGCTGAGCCCCTCGCTCAGTGAGCTCAGAAGGCTCTTGAGAATACGTAGGGAGTACGCGAAGGTAAATGTACTCAATTACAGTTTACGAATTTCTCTTTTCCAGGAGAAAAAACAAATCTAACTTGTTTATACCGTTGTGGGAATGCGTGTCGATGAGGTTTAAACAGTAAAAAGGATTCCAAATAAAATGAAAATATTTATTAGCGATCATATACAGAGGATCATATAAGAAAGATGAATGTCAGTGCTGTTATTCGTAAATGCTATGGTAACAAAAATAGGGCTGCCTGTTTACATTTATGTACTAATGTAGGGTCGCCACACCGTCTATTACGTTGTGTGGGCTTCCCCTGAGTGGGTCCCAACGACGGCGGAAACGTCGGGAGGGAGCGTCGCTACCATTTCGAGGCAACAATTATCAGGGATGTTATAGAGCTCCATAACCGTAACCGAAACTTTCGGATGTTCGAAATAAAAATATATCAGAAAGCGTAACCGAATTCGATAAAAAAGTTTCGGATAATTTCGGATAGAGGCCGAGTCTGAATAAAGCACGTTATGACAGGTTTATGCCGACCAAGCCGATACACTGGCCGCGTCGTTCTCATTTTAAACAAAATTTTACTATTTAATTTGTTTTTCTACGATTGTAATACAATATAAAACTTAGAAACAAAGTTCAACTTTGTAAATACATTATATTTCTTTTTGTAAGTCGTAAATCATCTAATATCCGTAACCGAAATTATCCAAAACAATCGGATAATTGGCAATAATTTCATATCCATAGCCGTAACCGAAACCGAAACCGAAACCGGTAAAATATTATTCATATATCCGTATCCATATCCTGATCCGAAATTTCACATCCCTAATAATTATGCTTTGTTATAATTGTATAACCCGATTTAGACCCTTATGCCAAACCTATTACACGCGCAATCTATGGATCAGCTTAACGTAGCGGACACATGGCGCTCTACGGGTTCTTTACACCAATGTACTGAGGGTGGCGTTGAGGGTGCCACGAAACTGCAGTGCCTCGGCAATCTTTACGGGCGCTCGTGTGGACGATTCCTATGCGACGGTGCGCAAACACCCGCCTCCGTGATGAGGTAGCCTGGACAGCTGGACAGTCCTCTCCGGAGATGCTGGAACCATGCACACGCCGCTGTTCGTAATATTAAATATTTTACGAGAGCTTCCGTGTCTCAAGGTGGAAATTAAGTATTCTATGAGCTCAGTGTAAATCATACCATCGGCCAATTAAATAATATTTAACATAAAATGCAGACAAGCAAACCGTTTTAAGAACCTCAACCCAAGTGTCCATGCTCGAATATCACCTAATAGCCCGACTTGCCTTAACGACAGCTATCTAACGATAATAACAAATCCCAGCAGTGGATTTGTTATGATTTTAATGATACTTAATATCTTTCGTAAAACTCCACGTTGAACTCTTACTGACAGAATTATATTCAAAATGTTTATGTATCCCTTGAACTGTAAATGACCTTTTTCGTACAAATCAGTTAAATTTAAACTTTATAATGAAATTACTAGGTTGGTTTCAGACTAACAATTAGATAGTAGATAATGAGGAAAACTCTTCGAAGAAATATGAACTTTAATTACATACACTTATTGTGCATTTCAGTGTGCACACGAAAGGCTCTTCATAATGGTTCATTAGAAACATACAGAGAACAAAATATGTTCATTAAACGATTTGGATACTTAATTTGTAGGTAATATAGTATACTTTGGCTTGATCGTATCACTCTGACCTCATTGTACAGGCTTCATCGCATTACAGAGTTCACGTGTTTCAGAAATCTACCGGCGGTATGTTTGTACGTAATAATACATGTTTTCAGTATCGATTCTATGATTGCGTTTGACAATTAATTAAGTTAATTCGTGAGTTTATAGCAAACGTGTTAGTACCATCCGTTGTTATTATTACTAAGTATGTAATAGTTATACGTACTTAAAAATAATTTTAACTCTAACGAGTAGGTACTCACTGTTTTGTGTTTTTTTTTTTTATCGAGAACATGACTTGTGTTATTGGGTCGAAATATCGGTAAAAACATAAAAATCGTGAGTAACCGTTACAATTAAAATGTATAATATTCGCGATGATGTAAATTTAAAATATGGGTGTTTGTAATGTCATATTTGCGTACGTTTATGCCACCCGCAACACAGGAAATCTACGAGTACACGTTCAAAATAAACTATAGATATATTACTAAAACATATGTTCACGTGTAGCATAACAGAGCCGAATCATTCGAAGATAAACATTGTAAAGTAGTCTTTTATCTGATTGTGATAGACACAAAAACTGTTTACACCGAGTCCTATACGTTTTTATAAAAAGAACAAAGTGTATGAGATGAACAATAAATATTTATAAAACATCTGATAGAAACTAGTACCAATTGTCTCGGGCGGGGTTACAGTTTGTGAACGTAATGATGATATTTC
This sequence comes from Megathymus violae, assembly GCA_003671415.1. Taxonomy (NCBI): domain Eukaryota; kingdom Metazoa; phylum Arthropoda; class Insecta; order Lepidoptera; family Hesperiidae; genus Megathymus; species Megathymus violae. Next base: position 781,585 of record PDGT01000080.1, on the reverse strand, counting down.
CCGAAGCAAAGCGAGGCCGAGTTTATTAATGTAAAAATGAACAAATTAAATTAATAATAAAAAATTATGTTATCATGATTATTACTAATAATAAAAGTGTTACAGCCTAATCTGATAATTAAATATTTTTTGTAAACTTTTACGTCGACAAGCTTTGTTATCGATATGAAAGCTTTAAGCTATTCAAAACTTCTCTACAGCATTCAAAATTAAGACTATATTCTTTACGGAACTATAGACGACGGCGCTTTCTAAGCGATAGGTACATACGTGAGAACAGAACAAGATACAACAGGAGCACTCAAGGAAATGGGTTTTTGCTTTTGCCAGCAATTTATAGAGATGCTGTTGTTATAGCTTTGTTAAAAGATTTTTACGGCATGAAGTGGAAGCTATGAGTACCATAATCGTACAGCTTATATGTATTAAGGGTAGTTGAATATCCAATCCATTTATAATGGGAAAGTAACATTACATTTTGGGTCTATAGTTAGTGTTATCTCCATACAATACCAATTAGGCGTACTATAAATGACTTTATACTGACATATATTGGTTGACGAACGACAAGCCACGTTTTTCATGTAAACAGCGGTTCAAGCAGAACTTTTTTCTTATGTTAATAGCCGACAAACGAGCAAACGAGCTACCTGATGGTAAGTGGTCACCGTCGCCCATGGACATCAGCAACACTAAATATATCACTGATGCGTTGTCGGCCAGGAAATTAGAAGAAAGTTAGAAAGAAGGTACTGGCTCTCAAGCTCCCAACCGGAACACGACGAGTCGTTTGGCGGCTGACTCAAGCAGGAGGGTAGTAGCTAGTTAGATAGGCTTCACGGAAAGATAATAATACCACTAATAATATAAATGACTTAATAATAATATTGATGATATAATCCATACGCGGAGACCTACCACCAAGCGGGCCGGCTTCTGTCGCCTCTTACGACACTCTGTTCTGCCAGCGTGGGATTGGGGGGAGTATTCTAAGTCGCCCTAATACGGCTGAACTGGAACTTAATAGGCTGGATTCGTCGCAAGCAGTGAAAAGAAACTTGACGAAGAAGAATTCGACATCCAAGTTGTTACTTCTTTTTGTTTTATCACAATCTTTTTAAATTTTTTAAATAATATATTCTTAATGACGTCTTGTTATATAATAACAAAGTAAGTTGATGTTGATTGCCAACAAACAGCTGACGAAAGAGCAAACGAGCGATCTAATGATAACCGCCGCCTGGCCATGAATATCTTTATGTCATGGATGACGTGGAAATACACTATCGAGACAATACAAATAATTATCAAGCAAGAGTAAATTTTATTTTGTCATTCATGATACTTCGACCAAGAACCGAAAACAGAAAAAACAAACCCTTTGTTCAGAAGGGCATCAACAACTGAGCTATAGAGTCATCTATTTTCACCATATTATGTATCTTCTATTAATCTCATTTGTTTGTAGTTAAAATATTTTTAAAAGTGTGTTTAAAGTCACTGATTATAAAAGACGCACTTGTTAATGGGATAATAATGACAGGCTAACGTACTTTTTTGTTCCCCCTGCAGTCAGAGATACTCGTACTATGGACGTCTGTAGCCCTATAGACATCATGGATACGTTCCCGGTCAGGAAGGAAGCAGATAAGCTTTTAATAGATACATTTAACTATACTAATATAAGATATCATATTTTCTTTAGAAATATATGTTTTACTATTTTTATGTGAGTGGAGCATTCGAAATAACCCCATTTATTCCTAATTCATTAGACAATGTCAAGAACAGAGAAAGTGATGCCAGTTTAATTTATTCATCATTTAATTTCTCAAATTTTACAATTAGAACATTTAAAACAGGGATATGAAATGAAAAAAAATATATAATCACAAAATCAGGTGATACGCAAGGTCAGGTATTCCATACCGAAATTCACAATATTTCAATATGCGATCGATATTTTTGTCGCAATTTATATATAATTAGAGACCCGCCCCGACTTTGTTCGAGTTCAACAATTATGTCCTATATCCATCAGGAATAATTGCTGATTGCTATTGTAATAATACAGAGAATATAAGACCAGTATTTGATCAGCGTGCTGGGCTTTTCGTAAGTGAGTAGGTGTACCCGGTGCAAGCATACTCAACGCAATAGTTGAATTACTATATAGTCTATTTGTGGAAGCTCAATCGTATCTTACGCTGACAAAAATTAACACTTACCTAGGTCTTCTAAATGGCATGACAAACTTCAATGGCCCGGCAGACTTACGTCTGTCTTTCGAAGCGTGAACCATTAAATATTCTTCATCTTCAGTCTCCGAGCCAGGGCTCTCAAGACTAATTAACGCAGGAGCTGACATTCTTCTATCAGGAATGTTCTTCGGAGGCTCCAACATATCTCTAATAACTTCACAATATTTACAGGCACTCGCCTCAGCTATATACGCCTTTGTTATAGCATAAGCGTAGTTCTCCAAGAAACACTTATGACAACCTGGTACATAGCCAGCATCTGTCTCAGTAGATTCCTCACTAGGTTCATGCATTTTAAAATGCATTTTCTTCTCCATGGCTGTTTTGTTATTCTCCATGTTTTTCTTCGCTACCTCCTTATTTTTCTCTTCTTCCAACTTCTTTTTTCGTATTTCTTTTAAGCATTCCGCTTGATCATTGTAGTATTCGATGCATCTACGTTCATTATTGGACGGTTTGGTCGGGCTTCGTTTTTTATATTTCCTGGTGCTAATATTAACATTAATCGGTTCAATTCTCAAAGATTTCATTTGCTTTATTATGTGTTCTTGGACGTAGGGGTGGCCGTAAGACGACACTTCATCCACGACATTGGCAGTGTTCTGTTCGGTAACAATTTTGGCACGTGCGTCATTGTGTTTGTTCTTAATAGCTACTTCATTTTGTTTATCTAACTCTTTGATCTCGCGTTTACTGTTAATTTTATGAGCGTTTTTTTCTGTACACATTACAGATGTAGAGTCATCGTCGAGGCATGTTTCGTAGCCGTCGATTTCATGATCTATGTATAAAAGGGAATTATTTACCTCCTGGACGGAAATTCTTGCAGTTGCGTCATAAAATGGCAAGGCTATAGCCTCTTTCGATGGTGGTTTCAAACTTTCTTTAATATGTTCATCGCTTTTTGCTTTTTCGACTTTGCTTTCATCGCATTCCTTCCAATATTTATCAAAACTAATTCGTTCTAAACCCGTTGGCGTCACTGCGAAAACCATTTCATCTGAAGTTGATAAATCTTTGCTTTGTTGCGTTGCAAGGCATCTTTCTGCAATAACACCTTTTCTATCCGCAGATTTACTTCTCATATTAAACTCCCTAGGTGATATTAAGACATCATCTTCTGTTATCGTCATATCATCTTCTTGGTCTTCCAAAGATTCATCAGACTTCGAACATTTCAACTCAGTTAATCCGTTCAAATTTTCGTTACCTTTTACTTCTATAATGATATTATCACCGACATTGTCTTTCTTTTTTAGTTCATCAAAACTTAAATCTCCTAATGCCGACAATTCCTCATCTTTCATAGACGACTCTTCGGGCTCCAAACATATTTGAACTACTTCTATACCCTCACCATATTCTTGTAGGCACTCGTGGAAGGAATCCATACCAGTGTGGTCATCTGATGCAAGGGAATTGATGCAATCCTGTAAAATAACGGCTAAATAATTCTATGGACTTCATGATAATTAATCTATAGACCGATACTTAATTCGTTTATTTTCACTAAGGATTGCTACCGATATTTATAAGAACCATCAAGACATTGAACCAATCCTATGTACTCTTAGCTACATGAAAGATAAAATTGATTGAAATTTTTCTGCTTGAAACATGGAAAACACACTGACATTTCGAAGTTAAAGTTGAAAAGGACTATATACATTCAGCATCACAAAAGTTTTGGAAGATGGAATATGAAATAAAATCAAAAGCATCTTTTAAACATTTATTCCAACACACAACAAGGCAAGTATCGTAACGATCAACATTTGACTAGACACCTTCTAGACACACACATTATAGACATTCATAAAATATTCTCATTGTCAATAACACTACAAACCACAACAATTATTTAAAGCCTCGACTAATGTTGTTTTAACTCAACAAATACATATTTGAGAACTTATATTTGAACTGATGTATAATTGTTGCTTATTATACTTCGGTTTAACCTAAATACAATGTATAATGTACTTCTGCATTCATATAAAAAGTACATTAAAATAAAATTAAAATTGTAAATATTCTACATTTACTTCAACTTTATGGTAAATATAAGCAACATTCATTTCTACTTTGAATTTAATAACACCTTATTAAAATTATGATTCATTTAAAATATGACACTCTCAGTTACATTTAATATATTTAACGAGATCCTTCAATATTCATATTTCTACCAACGACGGATGGCATAGTTTTAACACCAATTGTCACATAAAGTACATACATTTATAAAAACATTAATTCTATGATATGTTTTCATGTAACCTGCAATTTTATTCATTTCAAAGTTAATATAAGTTACAATAACAAGAAAAGTTGATAATGTAAGATAAAATGTTATATTATTATTTATGAATTGTGTTGTTACAAAGATTCACCGCTAATCTATCACATCTCAAATTGACTACAACGATATCAAGACGACATAAAGAAGATTGTGTCATTATACAATTAAATGGACACGTATTTCGTATATGACACTTAAGTAATTCTTATATATATTATAATAAATGTATCTATTGAATGAAACTTTACATGCTAGTGATTAAATTATTGTTTAAAATATTCTGTTTCTTGTATTTAAAATTGCTGTTAAAAACAGTTTCAACCGGCACCTATGTGGGCTGCTGCATAGCTGACCCTTAATCGGACAGTTTTTTTATTACGAATCGCTTATAGCATTTGTTAAAAGTTAAATATCAATCACTCGCTTCAAGTACGTATGATTGAATTCTGCACACATATTTTTTTCAAGTTAAACAAGTATTCAAAGTTAATGCAATGTGTAGCGTATTTCCCAATTTCGTATTTTTACTAATGTTAATACAGTATTATGTAATATGGGACGAACTAGGAATTCTATTCTGCGGCCTTATGCTTAACAGTATCGGACGACGGCTTTCGAGATGCCTCTTTTTACCCGGATGGCTCCTTGTGGTATTAATTGCAAGTGGATGGTATTGATCTGCATCACAGCGTAGTAGAGGCTTGGTTGTTAAATCAACTGCAATTGGCTATTAACACTCATCTCCCGGATGGTCGGAGAATATATTTGTATCACTATTGTACAGCGATAAAAATGATTTAAAATGCCCTGCAAATTACAATTTTGTCCCCAAACATATATATTATCGTATTATTTATAAATTGTCTAAAAATTAATAAAAAAATACAACAAAGTTTTACTTTTTTTAAATTATAATAATTTTATTTATTACATTGAGTATGCTATAAAATATATAATGTCTCTATTTAACTTAAATACATATCCAATTAAAATTAATGCCTGTAAACTTTTATGCTAACTTTTAAATTTATTGCTTAATTTATAAGAAAGAAGAATGAGTGTAATCATATCGATTCATGGTTTTATCATTTTACCCTAACCAATAGCTTATTTCATAGAAATTTCTGTTTTTATCTTTGGTACTCTAAAGGCTAGAGGTGGTTCCATGATTTCCTGGTGACAGTGTAATTGAAGCTCCATTATATCCTGATGTAGTGACGTGATGAGACGTAGGATCTTGGTGAAGTATTCCAGATTCTAAAAAAAAAAATTATTAATTTGTATATATCGTAGTTCAAAAATATAGACGTATAGATAGAAGAAGGAAAACTTTGTAACTATAGTTATATTTTATACATTATATTTTATATTCTATTTTATATTTAATTTTGCATGATAAAACATGGTATAAATAAAATATAAATACAATAAAAAACTGCTCTAATTTTTAAAAAGCCACTTTATGAAACTCCAACTGAGCATTTATTTGATCAAGATAGGTGCTTGTTAGTAACTAACTATAAGTTATTCTTATAAATATTTATGTAACTTCATCACATGGGCCGTAACAGACAAAAGTAATTAGAACTTTATGAAAGCAATATGCGACTTTAAAAAAAATTTAGAACTTGTTTTAATACATAATAAAGCAGCGACCAAATCCGTAATGTGACTTTGAGTTAAAATAATACTTCTAAGCCCGTTTACTATGCTACTATATAAACTAAGCATGCAATATAATATTGTACACTAAAGGGAAACATCTACATAATCTAAAGCAAATCAATTTTAAATACATATGTATTTTAAATACATACAAATACAATCTTAGAGCGGTAAATCAAATTCCCTTTATTGTACAAAATTGAATTACTATCAGTATTGATGAAAGCATGCGTTAGTTTCATAGTAATATACTGCTCTAAGCGTTAAGAAAAAGCTTTAAAAATAAATGCAACTTACTGTAGACTTTCCCCTCAGTGTACAATACCACAGAATATAACACAACACTGACACAAACAATTTTAAGACACTCATAAAATTAAAAGTTTAAATTTTGATACATATTTTAACATAAATTCAAGAGAGATTAAGTTTTATTTAAAATTATATAATTATTTATAGAAAGTAAAAATTATGTCATCAAACTTAATTTTTCCAATAATTCAATCAGTAATCATTTATGAATTTTTGTATCTATGTCTAATAATTATCCTAATAGCTTTAAATTTTTATTAAAAATAGAACTAAAATTCACCAACATATTCAAAAGAGATTAAATTCTTTGTTATAGCTGTAGATAGACATTTCAACGAACTTGACTAAACATGTCATAATATTCATCAATAAAATAAAGTTTTGTTTTAAAAACGAACTACAAAGTATAATTTTAATTGCACTGTTGCTGAATCAATTTTTACAAGACATTTATAATGGACAATATTTTATTTGTTAGTCTAATTAATGCCAATAAATAAAAAAGCACCCAACCATAAATTTATTGTTTTTTTTTTTATATTTTACGTTTAAAAGTCCTAGTTTTACTGTTCATTGTTTAGTTACTTTTCTTCGTCATCTAATAAATCGTACATACCTGACTGCCCTGGCCGCTGTGGCCGTTGGCTCGCTCTCCACCGACGACAGTGCTGCAAGGCAGCGGTTTCGCCACACCTATCGTGACAGTACCTGGAGACAATATTAACTTTGAAACATGTGTAAGGACCGTAACAACCCTTTAAGGATGTCTTTGTTTGACTCCAAGTCAATCTGCCCAGCTCATGAGGGACTCCTTATTGAAAACCCTTGAGCTCTTACCACGTAATCTTATCAGAACTCCGGAACTTACCTCCCTGGTTACCTATGGTGGTCAGTATTTTAGATTCCACTGTAAAATCAGCAATTCTAAATCAAATTCAAAGTAAGATATTGAATATGTTTCGTCTTCAATGTATAATTTTTATCTTTGTATCCGGGGATCCCCGTTTCTTTCTTGATCGTCAACGAATTGGTGACGTCACTCATGTTACTTATGTCAATGAACAGCGATGACCACTTACCATAGCCACGAAGATAAGCCCGTTTTTTCATTTGTCGGCCATTGACATAGAAAATGGTTCTATTTCATTCAATTTATATCTATGACGCCTGGAAGAAATTTCTTTGTGGATATAACGCTGGCCACGTTTCGCATTCATCTTTTAAATGCGCGTGCGCAGGATTCAGATTCGTCATACACGACAAAAACTAACATAGGTCTTGGTTGCACAAACTACTGTTGTGTGCTGGCAACCACACCCATTAAAATGTCGCGAAAAACCTGCTTTGTGGCAAATGGTTATATTTGTCACATTGAGAGTGTATCTGAATAAGTAATTATCCGACAGTGTGTTATGTGTGTTGGCGTGTACTGAAATTGAAAAATTTTACTGGACTTCTCATACCTTTGCATCAAATATCACGGTAAACGCGTCGACATGCTAACTTGATATTATTTTTTTACCACAAGCTATTTATCACCACTTTATGAATCGTATAGCTAATTGAAACTTAACACACTTTTACTAAATAAAATCTTTACAACTCACCCAAAACACAGTCCTAAAACAGACCCAGTATAACAATACACAGATAGTTATATTCAGTTCTTGGCCTTAAATTTCGCTGTTTAAATATTATGAAGTAGTCTCTGATAAGATTCTGATATTTAATAACGTATTAAATTAACATGTTGTAATAATATGACAGTGAAGATATTGCTTTGTTCGCTGATAAGGCGTTGCACCTATCACCATGGAATCACTCAGGATTCTAATTCAGAACTTCTCCGCTTCAGAAAACATACGCCTTACGATTAGAAACAGTACCCGCGTTGGTTTAGGAATGGATTTTTCTAGTTTTATAAATTAGAACTTATAAAAGTTCCAGCCGGGCAGTCAGGTTTATTTTACTGCCCTTTAATGTCCATGTTAAATATTGTTTCCTATTCCACGGGTACAGATACATTTTCCAGCATGAAAAGTATCCTACAATGTGATTCATAATTCAGTTAGTAATATGCCAAGAATCATCTTAACCTGTTTAGTGATTTTAGTGTGACATGTAGTCAGACAGTCGAACGGACAGACGGACAATAAGGCCAAAAAAGATATGTTTTAAGATACCCGATAATGTAGGATTCCTACCCACTACCCTAACCCCTTTGGCTGCTACACGACGCATGAGGGAAGGCACCGAGATCTCATGTGAACACGCCGCTATCTCCTCTGCGTAATATCTGAGTTCTCGGGGTCACAGACCCCGTGTCCCCATTTACAGAACTAAAGACGAACTGGATCGGGACGGGGATATCGTCAGTCCTGCCGTTTCCGTCTCCAAGGGATCGCTTCCTCACGATCCCGATTGGATCTAACTTATAGGTGAAGGCATAAAAGCCTTAACATCTAGAAACATCGGGCTAGTTGATATCAGTCAAGAACTAATCAACGATCACATATCCATCCTTCCATTATTACTAACTACCAACCTTTAGGCGCACTCTTGATAGCCTTGACAGCAGTCGCCAGCGAGCTTCTAGAAACGTCCAGCCCGTTGACAGATATCAGCCGATCTCCCGGGGCCAGCCGCCCGTCAGCCGCCGCCGCGCCCCCAGCCACCACTGACCGTACCACAATCACTGAACTGTTAGGTTCAGATGGGTCCTGGTGAAAGTTTTTTTTACATAAAAAAGTTAATCATTGACAACAATCCCACCTGATGGTAAGTTGTGATGAAGTCTAAGATGTTCAACGCACTAACTTATATATAAAAGCCTATTCACTGTCCTCTTCCAGGCTCCCATATCGTAAGTAGCCGGGAACACAGACGCAGGCAAGTTATTCCAGTCCTTTGCAGTGAACACAATGAATGACGGTGCAAATCGCGTAGAACGTTCAGTCGGAACGATCAAAGTAAAAACGGATACCCGCCGTACGTCAAGTTACTCGATGGAGGAACGGCGATTGGGAACTATTTCGAACAATTTCTACGCACACTCTCCAAAATGTACCCTGTACAAAATAAAGAGGCTGGCAACCCTGCGCCCGTACATAAGACTTTGTAGATTGGTATCGACCAGATCTAGGTTACCAATGATCCTCTATGCATGCCTCTTCATTGAGTCCAACGCTGATAGTTGACATTTGGCACCACCAAATTTCATTTCATTGTAATCATTGGGGTGTAACAAAAGAAGCTATGCTCAAGTAACCTTGTGTGAGAATGTGGTTAGATTGTCATGTGACTACAGTAATTTATTAATAAAAGAGTATAAAGGAGAGAAAGAGAAGTGCATGCCCCATCTAGAATGAAAGCCTACTGAACCTACTACGCAGTGCAAAAAATATATTGCGTTGCCTACTCTAAAACATAATACGTCGCTAGTCAATGAATACAATTCAGAGCTCGTGAGTACAAGCAACGCATATGGCGGTATTGCATTCCTTAGCTGTTTTTACCAGAAAAACAGGTCAAGCTGATAAAGGTCAAAGCCGAGCACAGTCTGTAAAATTTATTATTGTATCATCAAAAGATCCAGACAAGTCAGTTGCGGCTGCAGTTTTAGAAACTTGTCATAAAATGTTAAAAACGGTTGGATTAATCATAAGGATTTTTTTTAAAACGACAAGTCTAAAAAAAGTATTAAAAGCAAATCAAGCTAACCCGATAATGAACATGAATACATAAACAATAAAATAAGCACAGAACTAAAGTAGAACAACAAAGAGACCATTAAAAATTTTATGACAAACACTTTATTATTAGTGAACATGAAATTGGAGTAAGAAACAAAAAATACTATAAACGAGATAAAGAGGTTACCGTTAAGAAAATAATAAAAATCTATAATTGAACACGAAAAATACACAACACTTTATTGAGTCAAAATCAACAAAAAAAATGGTAGCAGTAACAAGCTATTCAACTAAAAGTTACGTACTGAGCTTACCAGGTAGTCGAGTATTGAAAACCCGAGGCCTCGGTCTTCCTTCTGCAGCTGGATGTAGTCGATGTGATCACTCCACATCGCGAGTCCGCTGAGTGGCTCGAGGGACCGTGACCTGTTTCGTTCCAGGTCGTCTGAGCAGAACTCTGAAACATTGGTCAGGATTCAGACAGAACTTCATTCCTGTTAGTAAATATATCTTGATATACGATGGCTGGCAGTCGAAGACTGAATCAATTGACCTCTGCATGTTAAAAATTACTTACTATTTGCTTAAATTTATTAAATAAAATTTTTCACCTAGAATGTCTACAATGTATGTTTGAGACATTCTTAACCTTTTGAATTAGACGGTTTAAATCGATTACAACTTTTTGCTACCTTTTAATTCAACTAGTAAGTACTGTTACCTTAGTGGTTTGATACTACACGCGTGTCCAATTTATCAAATTATATGCGTATCACAAATTAACTACCACTCATTTCGGTGCAGGAAAATATTGCGACGAAACCTGCATATCTGAGAGACCTCCATAATGCTATCAAAGGTGTGTGAAAGGTGTGTGTGCCTACCCGCACTTTTGTAGCGTAGTGGATTAAGGCCTCTCTCTAATTGTAAGAGGAGACCTGAAGCCAACAGTGGGACAGTTTTAAAGCAAAATTTGAGTTAGAAAAAAAAAATTTGTAGGGGTTCAAAAATATTTAACTTGATCCAATTGAAGGACTCACCATCATGATCGTGTCCAGCAGACATGATGGTTGTGGCGCTGCACAGCGAAGCCACGGAGCTTTCAGACTTAGCCTTGATCAGTCTTTGAGGAGCGGTCGTGAGGTCTTGTAAACTTCCGCCTATATTTATATTCTGGAGGAAGAAATTATAAGACAGTTTTTACTGATGATCAATTTATACGATATTAGTTCAATTGGGGATTACCCTTGCCCATAAAAGGCACATTTTGCTGATGTAATGAAGTAGCTAGTTGAATCAGTAGACCTAACTGTAATATCTCCTTCTCAGCATAAAGTTCATGGGTACATTACTTCTGGGATACCTTTTTAAAATTAAAATTGGTCGAAGATGAAGACATCTTTCTCAAAGTTCTCAAGAGAAAACTGAAGAAAAATGAACATGTAGAAAAGAAAGAAAATCTCACCAAATAAAACCACTACAAAATTAAATTTGGAAGGTAACATGAAGGGAGATCATTGATGTGCTTATTGCTATCCCTATCATTATATTATATATCCTGATATCAACACTAACTCTTAATAGCGTTTTAGTAGTATGTACTTTTCATTTATAATATAATGAAAAAATATAATGAATTTCAACCGACCCTAGAAATAAAGTCGAGTCTCTCGCGGCCGTCGTGTTGCTTCCGTGCACAGACCAGCAGCACTGGTGACGTCACGCCTCGTAGCCTCGACACCACTTCCACGTGATGGGCACCTAATACTCTCCAGCCGTTCACCTGGAATTAATTTTACTTTCTCTTAGTTATTAACAAAACCCTCGTTTCTTATTTGTATAACAAACAAAAAACAAACAATTTTTATAAGTAAAAGAACGAGGTCGATCGAATACGTAAAGAAACATTCATGGATCTTTCAAATTAGTTTTATACCAACTAGTTTGCGTAAACGTTTAGAAACAATTAACGTGTGGGGCATGAAGGGGGAAACGTGTTCCCGGATCTCTAATAGAGTTTCGGGAAGAGCTCCGAGGGTAAGCGCGTTGTAAATTTAGATATAACACCAGCTTAATATTAATTAATTATTTTGTTTCATACTATGAGATAACCCTAGCAGAATAACACAGTGTCTAGAACGTTTCTGTTTTTCTTTTAATATCACAGGAAATAGTGCCAAACTTTTATACTGTAGACTTTTATACTCTAGTTGTTCATTCATTTATTATTAATTAATAAGTAACCCTCACCTCCAACAACTCATCCCCAACTCTAAACAACCCCATTCTTGCCACAGGTCCATTGGGAGCTATCGCACGGATGAAGTGCCTAGCTTGGATCTCCTTGCCAGCCACCACCCTCACTGTGCCTTCCAATGAGATCCCTAGACCACTGTCTTTCTCTTTTACTATCGTGCCGGCCTGAAAAGAGAAATATATACAAGTCACACTTAAAGGCTAGTATTCGGTCTTGCTTATCTAGGATAAGTTAATTTAATTAAATTAATTTAATTAAAAATATATATGTACCTACTCAGTGAATAGTATTCAATCACGAATCCTTTCGCTGTGCTGAACATAAGATTGAATTAAATTTTCCCAGTTTTTATTTAGGAAAAATGCAAATTAATTGGCATCATAAATCATTCTAAGCGAGTAATATTTTGTTAACAAGTTCAAGAGCTTAAGAAAATTCGCTGACACACCTTGCTCAACCGTACTTCCTCTCACAGAACTAAACTATTGTTCTATGTTATGGATTACTTGCAAGCATAATAAAACGTGATTAATATCTTAGATAACGTTTTACAATAATTTTTTTCGCAATTCGCAAAACAATGACTTTTAGCCCTTGCATCCTTCGCTTCCTTCAGGATTCTATTGAAGAATCCCTTACTACTTTCGGGATTCAACTACGCTCATTGTATTTATTCTCGCTTTGCCTATATTTAACAAATCTGACTTGAATCCAGAAAACATCTGTCCTGCCAACAACAATAAACGTATACACACTCACACACCTACACTAGTTTTCCCTGTTGCAACTGGCATCTTCACTGACAAATGAGCTATGGAGCCGTCAACAATCTTTACTTCTCGCGACAGAAACTCTAGTACTCGTCACCGTGTAGTTTTAACAATATGGTACGAAAGTTATTAATTATCAAAGTCGATAGTACCTATTGGAACTTTCGAGCGTGTTACAGCACAGCTTGTAGGAAGGTAAATAATATAGGACTAGGACGCCTGGAAATAATAGTGCAGCAAACAATTCCGCACTGATTGAAAGATACTTTGTAATGTCATATGTTGATTAAAAATATATGTTGAGGAGTTTCTTTCGCCGTTTCTTCTCCTCAGTGTTAAAGTGCCTTTTCGAAACGGTAGTTAGTAAAAGTAAAAAAATGACGTGTTCACTAAATACCTAAATGATTTTGATTTTTTCTTATTCTAACACTTAGGATCTAATTCTAATACGTAGGTTGGTTGATATTCTTCTTGTCCTTGTAACTCGGGACCGGAATACGAGCTACGGTATCCCCTGCCTGTTGTTAAGAGGCGACTAAAAGGGGACTTCCAGGGTTGTGGGCAGTAAGATTAGGAGCTCGAACCCTCGGGCTAGCGACTCTGCGAAGGACGACGTTATGGGCCACGCGTACCGTCGATAAGATCGGATGGTGCAGGACATGTTGTTCGTCTCGGGTAGAAAGGTTGGTATTCTTCTGACCGACTAAAGGGATACTCACAACAATATCGTACTGGTGCTGATGTCCCGGCCAGTCCGGCTCGGCTCGCAGGAGGTCCCGCCACGTGTCTCGTGCGCGCTCCGCACTATCGTCCAGTCCTATCACGATCTCCGCCTCCTTCGACGGAGACGTCGGAGAAGGGAGATGATGTTGGATCTCCGATTCTGCCTCTGCTTCTATCACCGTTGACTCATCGTACTGGTGAGCCACGGTGGGGGGTGAAAAGGGAGAAAGAAGGAAGGGTTTAATCATTATTTTATTTTTAATAATCACGACCAAATATCAAATAATTATTATTATTAAATATACCGCTGTTGGAAAAACTAGAAAGGGTTAAGGTTGGCAAAATAAGGATGAGTGGACTTTACACATCTTCGAGAATTCTGGAAATCTGAAGTATTCAGGATCCCTCATGATGTTTTTCTTCGCCGAATAATGTAATAATGTAATTTGTAATTCGTAAAACTTTTAAAATGTCAAATGGAGAATTTGAATACGGAATATATGCTACACACGTGCTATGAATATACACGTGAGGGAGACTGATGTTCAAACCACTAATATATCGTTGCTATGAACCATACTATTTATAATAACAAACCTTGGCTTACATAATTGGGCAAAGTTATATATAGAAAAAAATTAATGACCACTTGAAATTAATTATATTCTTAAAATCAACTAAAGCAATAAGTTAATTAAGGAATGATGGTATATATTTCTATACAAAGTTAACACTTTGCAGTTAACACTCGTAGAGTCTACTACCCTGATGATGGTCTGTTTCGGAGCGAAACACGTGTTGGTGACGGTATGCGTGTTGGTATATACTTTTATTATAATTGTATGTTTTCCTTTGTGGGATGGAGGGAGGTTTCATGCATGTATAGAAATATATACCATCATACATTGTGTTTGCGGATTGTTGCAAAGTAAATTAATACCAATTTAATAATAATGAATTTCCCCAAAGTAACACCTGATACTATCAATTAATTAAGTAACATTTTCATTCTCAAAACTCATCACAATTCCATAAATTGTTTTGGATCTTATTTCAGAATTAGGTTAAGGTCGTATATAGTACTCACCACGCTAAAGCTATACTTGGCGAGGGACGTAACAGAAGGGCTAGGAGGTGCCACCGGCGAGCGTCGGCCATCTTGAGCCGCTAGAGCTTTCTGAAGCTTTTCAAACCCCGCCCCGCGCAAGTACCTAGAAATAATATAATTTTTAGTTAATAAAAAACTATTTTCGTACTATAACCAGTAAATGAAATATAAAGTATGTTTAGAAAGTATATCATATAAATTTCAAATTAATTACCAAATATGTATTTTGTAAAAATAAAGTATTATTTTGGCGCAGTTTCATAAATATTTCTTCACGTTAGATAATTTCCTTTAAATAACGTCGAGATGAGACCATAATTTGGAAAATATGGTTAATTTAACCACAATTAATGGTTAAAATTCAATAAATGGTGCCCCTATATACTCCAACAGTACTCGTTCGCGGTGATATGATTTTCAACCTAGCCATCTGCTACCCTGCTTCTTCAACCATGCCTTAGTTTTTATGGATTACCATGGGCGAGATTCACTTACCATCAGTACCTATTACTTCGCTTGTTAGTTTTTATCATAGAAAACAGTTAAACAAATCCAGAAACAGTAACAACCGACAACTTTTGTACTACGTATCAGCTTAATATAGTTTAAAAGGCCGATTTATCGCTAAGCTGTGATTTCTTCCGAACAGTCTTGAACTATAGTTAAAGAGCATTAACAAGAGTTAACGTGTACGAGAGATGTAGAAAAATAAAAACACTTCCATATTGACCTCAAAGCCTTCAACTTGACTATGGGGCCTTTCGCGTCGCGGAGCAAAGCCACCGCGCGATGATTGGTCACGCCGTGCAGGGACACCCCGTCCACCTGAATTGGAAAAAATATAACATGTCCGTGATTGACTACAACTTAAGATAGTAAAATTGTGTGGCTGTTTTCGGGAATTGTCCATGATATAAATGACGTTACTTGGCGAGAAATTTCATTACAATGTTCTTCTAAAATATATAAACGCTCACACACTCGTGCAATCAAACCAAGATTACTTTAATTTCGGTAGGTTTACTGTTGCTGCGATGGTCGCAATGTCCTCAGCTCGACGACTGTTTTGTGAATGCCATAGAAAATGGCGCGACGCCAGTATTTATAACAACGCTAGTTAATACTCAATTTATATGAAATGTATTATATTCAAATTCAAATTCAAAATCATTTAATCATATTCAGTAAATACACTTATGAACGTCATTTTTTTGCTTCTACCACCGTTTCGTAAAGGTGCTTTAACAATGAGGAGAAGAAACGGCGAAAGAAACTCCTCAGCACATCTTTTTAACAACATATGGTAATTACAGTAGTTTAAACCTGTGTGGAACTGGTTACGACACTAATTTTATCCAGGCATCCTTGTCATTCATGTACTCATCTATACTATAATATCCCTTGTCTATAAGTTGTGTTTTAATTCGACGCTTAAAAGTTCCAATGGGCAACTCGCGTAACGACTTAGGGATCTTATTGTAAAAACGAACTCCAAGCCCTATAAAGGAACGCTGAACCTTTTGAAGACGAAATGCAGATGTAACCAAATTATGCCTATTTCTTGTTTGATGATTGTGTGTATCACTTTTCTGCTTATACGTATTTAATTTTTTTAATAAATACTAAATTACTATATATATACTGACTGGCTACGGTGAGTACACCTATTTCTTTAAATTTTTCTCTTAATGACTCACGCGACTTAAATCTAGAAATATAGGATTTTATTATATAATATTTCCGTAAGTAATGATTATACCGGATATATACCGTAAGTTAATGATTGTACTTATTGTAATTATTAATATTATCGAATAATTATTGTATTTATTACATCTTCATTTAATATCATTATTATAGATTATATGTGTAGGATACGTGGATTATGAAGTCTATCGGAACGCGGAAAGTGATACTTGTCGCTAGACACATATAGATGATATAACAAATATCTAATCTATAAAATTTATCACCTAAATGACTACGCCATCCTTCTATCGAACAACTCGGCAGATATCCATCCTTACGTAGCGAACGTACTGTACGGACAACGCGGTTTGCGTCTACATTCATCGTACGCACTGCAAAGGATTGGTATAACTTGCCCGCGTCGGTGATCCCGACCGCTTACGACGCGGGAGTCATCATGAGGAGACTGAATAGACTTTTATAAGTTAGTGCGTTCAATACCTTAGACATCACCGCCACTTACCATTAGGTGTGATTTTTGTTGAGCATTAATTTATTTTATGTAAAAAATATGACAACGCTGAGACGGTAACCCGAGAGCATTCTTTACCGACTGAATTAAATTATTGTAATGTACTACGCGCGACCACGAATTCAAAAAATTGAATACGTTTAAAGTCAGTTCAGCTTTGGCTTTGAACTAACCATATCTGGACTTCAATTATTCGCCTCACTGTTTAATCATGGTCTGATCGTGTAGGGTTGCCAGAAATCCATTTTAATTGCCCGTACAAAGTCGGACGCCGCGCAAACTGAATTCATAATAAAACCAGAAGAGACTAGTCGACAATAGCTTTGTAACGATAGCATGTTAGTTCAAGTTCATATTTTTGTGAATTTATTACATATTACATTTTTTTTAATTAAAACAATATAAGTTTGATAAATATTATTAATATCTATGTTATATATTAGATATATATTACAAAAATACTCAAAATTTATAAAAAAAAAACGCCAAATGAAATTAATAAAAATTTTGATAAATTTGACTTGTACTTCTAGTTAAAACAATTCTATCAAAAAACTAATTTAAAAAATGTGGTCACAAAATATGCTACTTTTCTTTTAGATCCTATAAATCGCAAATACACACTGAGTTAAAGTCGAGTTACAGAATCCTTCTGCCACGCATGAATACCATCAAGATTAATCTGCGTAGTAAACAATCCAGTGACGTCCAATAAGAGAGATCTGACGCTATAGCCCCATTTATTGTACAGCAACTTGCACCACGGGTGACGCGGTTGATTCAGACTCAAGGATGGATAGAGGTCTCTACATCCTTTTATTTCTTGATTCCAAATAAATACCAACAACCAATATATCACATTACCGCCTGTATCACATAAGCTAAAAGAAAAATATATGTTCTTATTTAGAGTAAGTATTAGTTTATCAGTCTTCTCTGCTGACCGTACGTAATTTCACGGAGCTTTCGGCACGGCGCAGCAGCCTTGCGATGTGTATCGCACATGATCCCGCTGAGCTTTTTATCAACTTATCTACATCGAATTACACAAGTATTATTCTGCGTTTGAATCTTGGACATTTTGCAATGTTCCTGCTTATTTCAACATAATTACAATTGTCTTCATCGAAAGAAAGCGTACTGAGGAAACCTACGTGCCCGAGAGGTTCATACACGTGCATGACACTAACAAGGGGCGATAATCAATGCTCAAGGTAATTGCTACCCATGGCCATCGTTTCTTCTACGAGATGGTATACTTAACCTTATAAAATTATATGAAGCACAAAAGATGTATCATGACAAATTTAGTTTATCGATACAACAAATGCATGTATTTTTTTCCTTGTATTTATTTCAAAGAGGTGCTGAAGTACTTTGTGTGGGTATTTGTTAAATTTTACTATTATCATGCTCTTAAAGTATACTAGCATACCGCCCTCGCTTCGCCTCAGAAAAACTACGCTTTACGCTTAGAAATAGCATCTGCATTGTTTTTAATTAATTTGTAACTTTTTAATTTATGGACGGATTCCAATGAAACCAATTTAAACGTTAAGTGATGCTTACTGCAATACATTGGTTAAAACCATAACGAAAACAGTTAAGTTTTCTGACATTAGTGTTTTATTGCGTTAACCTAGTAATAGTTTTTCTCATATATCCCTCATGTACAGAAAGCGAACAGTTAGAATTTGATTATATGTATAGATTACTTCGTCTATCAATCGTGAGGCTGTGAAACGTTTCACGTCAGAAATGAACCTTTTATCCACCCGACGTTCAAAGTACACAAATCCTGGTGAGATAAAAATTTCTAACCAAGCACTTACTACCCTCATTTTATTGCAAGCTGTGATATTTATAATGTCGCTTAATTGTCTAGGCGCTAATTGGCCACTTCTATTGACAGAGACTTTTTAAACGAGAGTGCCTGAAGCGTGTTTTATCTTTCTTTCGCCGCTCGCCCCCGGGTTTTAATTCGTTAGGTTGCTGTGGTCATTAATTTTTACTACCTCCTTTATAAAGAAATAAATTTATTAAACGAAAACAAATTTGGGGTTCAATGTGTTTCGATCCGTATTTCGAAGTTATCAATCAGTTCTCAATCTTGAAGCGTGAGAAAAGTATATTGGATTTTTTAAAAGGTTTCTTATGACGAACATAATTTTTTTAAATTTTAATGAAAACGCTTGAAAGTCCCCCACGATTATTTACAGTTATCCATTTAGGAGGTTCGCTATCCATCTCGTGTCCGCTAGATCTATAGGGGGCAATTTCGATAAAAGTCTAAAACAAAAGAATTCCGCGAATCGTCATTTCTATGAAACAGGTGAACATTTCCAAAATAAAACAAAAATCCTGTGAAATATATGACCCCTTCTTTTTTTTTCAGAACGTAATACGTGGTGTGCATCACGCAAATATATTACAATAGTTTTGTTGTGTTTTTAACACTTGAAACCATTTGAATCGCTTAAAACGCCAAACACATTAAAAACTGTTGAGATAGAACAAAGTTACAGCTTCATCGAAGCCTTTTCTATATATATAAATTAGTTGAAAAATCCTACATCCGAATATAATGTACATTAAGTCTCTAGACAGTGCGTATTTTAAGTATGTATGTCTTTCACAGGGAACGGAAATATAATAAACAAGCGTATTTTGAGTAAATGGAGCACTCTGATTCTTTTGAGATTCTAGTACATTACTTAATGCAATAATAATATCCTTGTAAATAAATGACTGCCATAAACGACGGCCTCATAAAACACAAGTTATACAAAAGAAAAAATTTTGAAATGAATAACTATTATGCTTCAGAACAAAGTTATTACAATTAGTAAATGTAGAACATATTCCAATTCTAACTAGGATTCAATACACGGAGCTAGAGTGCGGCTGGCGGTTTGCAATGACTCTGACTGCCGAGCGAGGGGTCCCGGGTCCGATTCCCGGCCAGGACTGCATTTATGTGGCAGATAAATGTTTGTTCTCGGGTCGTTGGTGTTTGTGTTATTTTATTTGGGTATGTCCACACCATTCGCAATACGAGTACAGGGAATCCTAGTGCGGAGGTTGTGAGTGTGTGAAAGTTTATTTATTTTTTTATGAATCCCACCTGATGGTAAGTGGCTTAGACGCTAAAGCGCACTAACTTAGAAAAATTACGTATAATAAATAACTCAGTGTACTATAAGTCCACAGGACAATATAAACTATTGGGCGGTAAAAAAACAAGCGTGCGGAAAATTCCTCTCTCCGGACGAGGTCATTGTTGCTATAGCGCCCTTGATTATATTGTTTACCAGTCTTAATATGTAACTTATAAAATACAGATTGTTCTACAGCTTCCGACGAGATTCAACGAATACTATGTAACTTTATTAGCCGGTTTTATGACAATACAATATAATTTCGATGTGAATGGATATTTAATTTTGTGTATATTGGAGTGTTTTAACGAAAAATAAAGTTTAATATTATTCAAAGTTTTGTTTTGAGAAAACTAGTAATTACTTTAAAAATTACAAATTAATGAACTATATAATAATCCTACGGCCCAAAACAGCAGTAAATGTAACAATTGAAGACAAACAAAAACAGGTTTAGTTTGCCTTAATCCTTACTTTAGTCAAGTTTGTTTTGAACGAACTTATCCTCGTGTTTGGGCTCCGTGATAAACAACGGTCGAAACAATGTTGGCAGATTGTCGCCTCCAACAGAAGGCTATTGGAGGTTGCTCGGCTCTTTATCACTTAGTTAAACCAGGACTGTACCAGTCCTTGTATACCGTCCTTTTACTACTATCAAACATGTTTGTTTCGCAGTGCCACTCATGCAACAAAAAACGTTTGATATACAATATCAAACACCATGCGTTCACGGTTCAGCGGTCGAACACTAGAACCCCAACAAGCGTGGCGCGACACGGTTTAATTTCAAGCAATTTCCTGAATTAACGATGTTATTGCCGGCCCCCGGGGCGTGCCGTGACGCACCAACATTCGTTTTTTATTAACTTACAACCGGCCACAGTGTGGGGATCGATTAAACGTCAATCAAACGAGGGTTTTTACCGTTTTACGTCGTTAATGTGGACAGTCTAGTGTATTACTTAACATTCCTGGCTTCCTGATAAATACGTAAGTTGAATTTGTGTGAGTGAGCGAATGAGTGAGTGAGTGGTTGTGTAGTGAGAGTGCATGTGAGAAGGAGATAGAGTTACAGTGAGTATAGTCAAGGATGAATAACGTAGGACTCAATCAATTTAACAGAAACTCATCTGTAGACCAGGTCAAGTATTCGACTATCAGTACTAGGGTGTCTAGAGGCAGTGTTAAAATGTTCATCGTCAGACTTCAACTAGTATGATATTCATTCAGTCCAGCACAAATTAACAACAAAGTCATCCAGTGTATCACTCACCTCAACAATTCTGTCGTTGACTTGTATCTTGCCGCAGAGATCCGCGGAGCTCCCAGCGCCGACACTCTTCACGAAGATACCGCTCAGTTCTTCTGCAAACATATGTCTAATGTACTTGTTATATCTGACAGAACCGTTGCTTCAACCGACCGTTTCAGCCTTAAATCGTTACAATGCTATCCGTGGGGCTCCTCCCAAGGTGTGAGGGATAAAGACATTATATATCATGTTGATAAACAAGGTTGGCAATTCATAAACAATTTTCAGAACAATACGGTGAATTTTAAGGTTTCTTTAAGGTAAGAGGTATATATATGATAAATACAAAATCCTTTAAACATTCCTTCAAATTCTACAAACTTGCAACCAAAAATGAAAAACAACTAATCCTTTCACTGTGAGTTCTTTCAGCATGAGTGAGTATGATTTGAGTGTTATATAATTGTGAATGAGTGAGTATGATAGTGAGTGAGTTTACAGAAACGTTATCATTGTAATTGATTTTAAACAAATAAAAAGGAATATTCAGCTATAAAAACAAAGGATTACTTTTCCCATCCCAGGTAGGTTACAAGAACTAATCGCCGTAATAAGATAGAATGTATCACCACAAGGGATCCATTATTTAAGTGGAGTGGAGATTGTTGCAAATAACACAAATTAAAAATAAAATTCTACACAATACATATAAATAAAATTGTAATAATGTTTTTTTTATATATTAATAGCGGACAAATGAGCAGACTAGCCAGATGAGGGTACGTGGTCATCGTCGCCCATGGACATCAACGAGACCAAAGGTATCACTAACGCGTTGTCGACCAGGAAATGAGAGGAAGGTACCAAAGAATGTTTCTTATTGCTAATTTATCCTGACGTTTTCGCCATTTCCTTTAAAACCTATAATATAAATATGGATTTTACTGTAACTTATATATTTTTTTATTCTGAAAATTCAGAGGCTCATTAGACCGAGTAATTATTTTGTAACTTTGGCTTAAATTATGTTTAATCGTGGCCCACAGAACTGAAACTGGTAATAACTAATATTTTCGGAGATGGACAGTAATGTTGGCGTCATGGCCAGACATCTCCGCGGGCGGATACTTGGTAATTCGAGCAAAGTAACGTTACCACAAGATTTCACTGTTTGAATAATAATTACAACGAAACGTATATCAGCTCCTAGCAGAAGGGCACTGGTCTCCAGCACGGCTGAAATACGAGTGAGGGCTTTCATAGCGCCTGTCCGTTAGCTGGGCCCCGTTGTAGACACATGTCACAGCGACGGTGCTGCCCCCACTATGGTCACGTGTCGCGTTCCTTTAGCAACCGTATTCATGACTCCCTCCGACATACATATATATCTATTATATAACTTTTTACTACTAACTTACAACCGAGTTGGACATTTATGAAAATTTGTAACGTTACGTAAATATCAAACACGGTTCGCTTTTCGCCGCAACAAACACCACATTCTGGCCTCTGCCTTTTCCGCTTACGCACTTAATCTACTATTACGGCTTATTAATTAATTAGGAAGGCGTCCGCAACATCCCTCACATGGGGGTTTAGCCCACGGCGGCAATAATAGATCGATCTATTAGCCTTTGCCGCACATATGTATGACATTAAGAGTATAACGCCTTTATGTATCAACTGGTGTTGCAGTTTTATTATATATAAATATTATATATCTGACTTCAATCTGTTCAGCTCCCGTAGAAACAGTCACATTTACTGATTGATATATATTATCATGATAAAAATAAAGACTGGAATAACTTGTCCGCGTCGATGTTCCCGGCTACTTACGATGCGAGAGTCCTCAAGAGTACAGTGAATAGGCTTTTATAAGTTAATGTGTTCAACAACTTAGACTTACAACGTCTCAATGGCAATCTGATTTACAACGTCTCAAGGGCAATCCGAAACAGGGACTCAAAGGCTATAGACCACGCCAAATACTTGAAGGCTTTACCGGTCTCCGTGAAGGGCAACAATTATTCTTCTAGATTTAAGATATAGATTAACATAATGTAAGCAAATTAATAAAAATAAAAAAAGATAAAAAAAAAATTAAAGTATATATATATACATGACATAGTAATAGAGATACTGCAGTTTTAAGTAATCCCAAAGTGTAAAACCCTCGCTGAGGCAATCACTCGCTCGCAGGTAAAGCCGAGAACGGTGAAACCTACGCACGAATGGCGTCAACAAGGGTTCGCGTCGGAGCATAAATAAATAAAAAATTAAAGAAAACCCTAAAAAAGGCACGGACGAAAAGTCTGTGGAGTTGTAATTTCATTAAAAAAACATCTTAGACTTCATCAAAACTTACCGTCAGGTGGGATTGCTGGGATTGATCTGATTGTGATTGATAGATCTGATTATGATCGATAGATCTGAATACGATCAATCTACGTATGTATACTAATAATTAAACTGTAACGGGGTCCAATGTCCATACATATAATATATCTTTGGAAAATGTAATATATTTTTTTTATAAATCAACGTCTATCAATGTCTCTACGAAATCTGAATAGATGCGCTATGGGTTCTAATATCTACTCTACTTTTTATCCCGGGGAATAGATCTGTTTCCCTGAGATAAAGATAAAATTCTGTACAGAGGCTTTATTAAAAAAATATCCAATAATGTTTGAGGTGTTTTGTGATTATTTTATTAAACATATACATATGTATCTGATTTTATTCCAAAATGGACACTTGAATGATTAAAATGCGGTAATATTAGATATATTACTGTAATTCATATGATTACGATATATCACTCGTGGCTTAAAAAAAAGCAAATTCAAATTCAAAATCATTTAATCATATAGGTATTCAGTAAATACACTTATGAACGTCATTTTTTGCTTCTACCGCCGTTTCGAAAAAAATATCTAACTCAATCTGGACGTAGTTACTTAGATAATGTAATTTGTGTTTTTCAGAACTACACATTATTCTTACACGTCCCTAGTTGCGTACTTAGGGAAGAACAAATGAACGCATTGTTATTGAAATTTATAGTCCAAGTTTAAGGCGCCATTCCCAAAATATCTCTAGGGAATACGTGCTTGTAAGATAACAAGTATAGCTATAAATCTTGTAACAAAATTGCTGCCAATAATTTCATACCAAAATTCTCAACGCATTCTCCGCTGTTGGGCTGGTTCACAGACAGATAAAAGTGATTAACAGATTACATACAATTATGAAAACCTTATAGATCTTTTAATGTAATGGGTACTCACGGCTATTTCCTTTTAAGTGACGTTTTCACCCAATAACATGGATCATAGTCACAGTAAGGCTGCGGCGGTGGGGAGAAAGTTTCTCGAGATTCGAAATATCGGCAAAAAAACACAAAAAGCGTGAGTACCCATTGCAATTGTAATGCGTAATGCAACTGATGATATAAGTTTGAAATCAGTACAGATCTTTGTCGTGGTCACGATTCGTATAACTAGATTGAAATGCTGATATAAAACATAATTATAACTGGTCACGTCTAGACCGGAATGCGTGGAATGCGGTGCTGTAAATACATATAAGTCGAAACAATAAAGTTTTATCCTCACAATTTTAATAAAGGAAATTTTATAATTGAAGATTTAATTATTCCCTAATTCTGAAAAATAATAAAAAAAATGAATAAAATAATTAAAAAATAAATAAATAATAAAATTATAATAAAACTCATTCATTCATAACCGATCCTCGTAGCCTTTTATTACGTTCCCAATCTCCTTAAGTTAATGTCTCATTTCCCTAGAACATGCCCTATTATGCAGATGAGTAGGATAAAGTACCTACAGTTCTCAGCAATTTACACAAGCCAAGTATACCTTCATGGAAATTATGACATCCTAATGCATGGAGGTTATCCTTCCAGAATTTCCAGTTAAAATATCAATTGGCTCAAAAGACCAAAAAATGTAGGAGATTAAAGATCAGATAAGATAACTTTATTTGCTTTGAATAAGTTACAAAGGTTGAAAAGTTCTTTATTCAGCTAAAATCATGGTTTGCAAATTTAAGATGTTAGGCTGTAAAAATAAATAAATAAATAAATATTATAGTATAATACAAAAACATATTTAATGAAAGATCCTTAAATGACGATAAAATCTTAATCAGAGATGTATAAGGCGCTATTCAACCAAATTATATTAGTTAAGACCTAATTAATAGCCCTCATAGTAAATGAATCAGTTAAACAACTGCGGGCGTGATTAGTGGATAGATCAAGGGCATATCATTGGGTATTATTAGATATCAGTCGTCAAGCAGTGTTTTAGATCTTAAAGAAACTAGGGTTGATGTCACTCAGCTGCCACGTACGAAGTGCAACTGAAATGAAATATTGGCAGTTAACCAATTTTGGCAATTACTCGATAGCGCCATATTTCGAGTGCCTTACGTGTATCAGTACCTAATATGTTGCTGAATGAAGACATAGAAATGTACCTTGTTCGCAAACGTATCCAGCTACGGTGATGCCCAAGCCTAGGGCGGAGTCCTTGTTTAGTTCCACTTGGTAGCTCACGGTCTCAGGCTCTCCCGTGCCACGCACTGCCATATCCAGTGGTAACCTGACAATATGAACGAAGAGAAAAATATGAAGAGGAAAAGAAGTGTTTGGATATGAGTTTAAATGTATTTTGAAGCTAGGAATAGAAAAAATATTTTTCTTAGGAGTTTCTTGTCACTGCTGCTGGAACTACTCATATCGTGATTAATTAAAGTTTGGTGGCGCGAATCTACTCTTGACTGAGGGACAGATGTATGTACCCTTCATATTGTTGGTTTTAGTTTCCCAGAAACCCTTATACGATTTAATACACTAACAACATCTTGTTGAAATTTTTGGAACAAAAATAACCTAACAACTACATAGTCTATTCCATATGTGTACTAAGTTAAACCCATCTTCCGTATTCAAATTTCCAGAAGTTTCTTAATCTCTATTGCCTCACGTACTAATGCCGGCAACTAATGATGGTCGAGATTGGAGACCTCCGCAGGTAGCTATGGAGTACAGTTAATTTCAAGCAGATGGTCCTCGCAGCAGATTTCCTCAATTTTACTTATAGGGCTGCGGCATTGTGTTTTTTACGGTGCGATATTGCCCTCTATATTCGCCTGAAGGCTTACATCTGCAACTGCAGTCGCCTTTGCAGACGTCTGAGCTTGATTGAACGTTAAACTGCGGCAACTTTTTCATATTGAGTAAAATAGTTTCGATGTTGTGTTTTTCTTTAAGCGTTCTGCCTATTTTATTAATCAAGCCATATAGATAGGGAAGAAATTTTGGCTGCCTTTCAACGTTTTATGTTATTTAAAGATCTTCCTAATATAAGTGTGTGATCGTTGGGGTACTTTATACTACATATATTAATATGTCCTAATTGTTACTAAAATAATGATCGATATACATATATAGCAGGAGCTCGGTAAACAACGTCAATTTGTAAATCATCTGTCATATATATTGTTATAGACTAATGAAGTATCAATTCGCAGCCGGCAAGTGCAGTGGACTGTGCTCCTTAATCCTCACATTGTGAGAGAAGACCAGAGCTGGCAAATCAGTCGAGAGATTTGGGGTTGGATGGAAGCAGCTATGTTACATTTACGGTCTTTTAATTTCAATGCCTATAGTCATGTAAATATTTACCTCAGAGGCGGTGGTTTAGGCTCCACAGGAGGTGGTATGATAGGCGGCGGTCGTGGGACTGGCGCCAGTGCC
>PDGT01000080.1:695063-754063 GCA_003671415.1 Megathymus violae | reverse complement strand
AGGTACCACCGCCACAATTGACGCTACGGGCTGTGAAAACAGTTATAAATTGAATATACTATTTTCGTGGTTAAGTTGCTTTTATAGTCAAAAAACCAATGAGAAAAATTCCATAATAACTTCCATAATCCCAAATTCACGCGAAGCAATTTGTTGCTTATAGTTAAAAATAGACAGTAAAAAAAATAATGTTTTGTTTCACTTTTAATAACACCAAACGTATAAGTTTCTTTCTTTCGTGTAATCGTGTATAATATCCTGTTTTCGGAATGATTTTAAAAGTCATACTCACCCGATGATGCAATCGTTCTTCGATAATTGTAGGAGATGGAGATGGGGGGGTGGTGTCTTCACAAAGCGCGCCAAAGCCATCGTGCCCAGCCTCTGCCAAGCCTCTCTCCAACTCTATGGGGTCTGCTAGTAGCCGCGATGGTACGATCGGTGCTTGTGACGCGCCCAATGACTGTTTGGAAACAAAAGAATCAAGAAAGTTAAAAACAATCCAATCCTCTTAGATGTATAATACAATATAAGAAATTTCGACGCTCTCCGTTCAGTAGATTCGGACTGTTGGTAATGCCATGATGTTATAAACATCATTAGGTAACTTATGAAATGGTCAGTTTGCTTGTTTGATCTCACCATAAATTACGACCATATGAACTCAACGATAAATACTATTTCCTTTCTCTTTTGTTCGATGCTTAACTCAAATTTATGATTCTAAACTAAGAACGTAAAGTTGACAGGGTCAACTGTCATTAGTGTCTGTCAAGTTTCAATGTCAAGAGAGTCAATTGAATCCAAACGTTTGTATTAAACATAAAAATCGTGAGTTCCCATTAAAGTTAAAATTAACTCAAATTTACTACGTAAACTGCCTTACAAAATGTCTTTCTCTGGTACCAAAATCGTCCCCAAGAGATCTTCTTGATTTACTTCGCTCTATGTGACGTTTGATATGCGAAGTCGTAATAATCTAGGATATTATACAAAGACCCTGGGGGCAAATAGGATACCACCCCTTCTGAAGATGTAATCGGTCAAAGAAATTATCCTCTGTGCAAACTAGCTTAAAAAGGTTAAATTACAAATAAATGACGTAATTAAACTTAACAGTGTATGGCTTGCAGGCACAATAAAAGAGGACTGACCCTCCCTTCCTTCTCAAGATCGTAAAATTGATAAACCTTCCAAAAACATACAAGGAAAAAAATATGAATTTTTGTCCCATTCAATTATAGTTTACCCGACTTCTTTTGCTATTAATAATTTCTTATGACTCGAAAGTACATATTTTGCTGCGATCGCACCTGGGTGCTCGTACTAATAATGGATACATTAATAGAACATTTTAGAATTAATTGCTCAAACTTTTTTTATTATATTTTTATATGAGAAAATATAGAAAGGAATCTTGGAAAATATGAATTTAAGAATTTCAATTTCTAAACGTTTGAAGGTACTCTGTAAAATTAAGGTTACTGGATTCCATTGCTGAAATCCAGGATAACAGGTGTTTATTTTTGATAAAGTTGCTGAAATTGATGAGCTGCAGAAATTGGTTAATCAAAAAAAATTCCAGTTCACATCTGTTACATAAAATAAACATAGCCGGGTCCTACGTCCAAATAGCTGTCTACGAAATGTAATAACTTTGAACCTCTCCACTTGTCCAATGAATTATATACAATATTTTCCTTTTTATGAAATGCGCGTTCTGTGTAACAAAGTTTGAAACTTCCCCAACCAACATCTTTGTTATTTAAATTATTTAAACCTAATGTATAGAAACACCCCCACAAATTTTAAGCCATCTCATGTAGCTAATTGTTTAAACTTATGTACGTTTTACAAATTATCATCACCGGTTTCAGGCAAGGAACATTGTAAGGAAACCTAGACACCCGAGTGCTGTCCACAAAGTAACTACCGCTATTACACTAACGTGTTGAAGTAAATTAGAATCTTCGCCCTTTTCATCGCGAACCCCAAGTCCAGGAGTGATAGGGTGAGGGTTCTGATGATAGTGATTTTTATACACACATAAAGTTATAGAACAAGATTTATTGTATTGTATTCATTTAGTTTGTATTTTGTTTATATAGTCATCAATAGAGCCTCATCAATAAATAACAAACATTCACTGATATAAGCTTACTACATATTTTTATAATTAGTACATAAATGAGTTTTATTTAGGCGTTTGTAACTAACAATTGTAGTAATTTCAATTTTCAATACTCTCAACAGCTCTCGCTCTGCCACAGAATTTCTTGAAGTATTGCGTTTAAGAAACAATAAAAAGAAAAATCTAAGAGACTCAAAACGTCCGTTGCAAGCGCAAGCGGAGAACAATAGGCCTCGCATACACAATACAGCTATCGCGATGTGCACTAATTGGGCGCTTCAGGAGATTCTCCACAAGTAGGGCTGTCTCCTTCTTCGTAGATATCACTCACTTAATCACGCTCATAGCTGGATGACGTAGTAATATTAGGTGATAATTTTGGGGTGTAAGGAGCTTCAAAAGCTTTTGATTCAAAGCCAAACTCGTGGTGGACCCTACGGAACAACGAATGAGGCGACATGCCAGGTTTTTAATATTGATAGTCGCTGAGTCCGTTTTATTTAAATCTAAATAAATTTAACTTAGTCAGTACCACTTCTTATTTAAATAGAAGAGAATGATTCCAGGCTGGATTCCTTTGCCAGAGCACACACGTGTATTTAATTCATATAATTTAATATATAATTTAATACATCGTGGACACAAAAATTGCAACTGTAACAATTACTTATGAATTTTGTATTTCATGCTGCTATTTCGACTCAATTAATCATGGACACAAGTACAACATATAGGGATCATATAACTATATATATTTTATTCATAAGAAAGAAAATTAAATTCACAAACTCGAAATCATGCGCTGAGATTGGAAAAATATTATTTATGCACAAGGATGCAAATTATATTTAGTGACAACCCTATCGTACAACTCCATTCGTGCCTGTGTTTTGCAACGTTAACACTAGGCACTGCTCTCTTTGTGTTCAATATAAGTTCATGTAAAATTTAATGTTACTATACATTGTATCAGCTCAACATTAGAACTAAATAATAAAACTGTTGGAAGATTTTAAAACAATCATCTTTTAATTATTAAGCAACACGTGAATTAAAATGAGTAATGTAAATATGAAAGTTCAACTTGTGACAACGGCTCCACCGTTTTGGTTGATTTTGTTTTTAATCATTAGTACAAAGTTTTGTATGAAAGTCTCAGTACTAAATGTGTCGTTGCCAAGCGCACTTCACAATTTCATCATTCGTAGACTGCACCGATTCGAAGCTCGGCGCTCGGCGATCACTGGTTTTTGATAACAACCAATGGCTTATTAATTTATGTACTTTCATAAAGTTATCTTTGTGATAAAATATTATAGCTTAAAAAAACTGTGTACACATTTCACTAATAACAAATCCAGAGCTCCTCTTAGACGTTTTAGACGTTCTAGACGTTGTAAATATTGATAAAAATGTAAGGAATGTAATGTTCTTAATATTCTAGCATGTGTCAAATTAAATGTTATAGTTGGATAAAAGCCAACCTGTCAATAATAAAGACGCAATGAAATAATTAAAGAAGCTCACTTGTCCTCTAAAGGAGTTAGATAGGGCCGTAGACTCTGTATTAGGGATGTTATGGACACGAAAATTCGAATTTGTTACGGTTACGGATATTAAGTGATTTATGACTCGGAAAAAAACTGGACTTTATTTGACTTTGATTCTGGGTAATGTGGCATTATAATCACAGAAAAAACAATAGCTTCAAAATGAAATAATAAATTTTGTCTAAAATGAGAACGACGCAGTTAATGTATCGGATCTTCAGCGTTAACCTGTCTTAACATGTTTCATTTCGGTTACGGTTTCGGATATATTTTTATTTCAAAATTAAGATGTTTTTAAAACAACCATTATAATAAGGATTCTAAGAGACTAAAAAAAAATCTGATTCACTGACGCCATCGACTTGAATTGTAATACAAGTCTTTAACATAACTGACTTGACTATAAGGAAGTAATCTCCGAAAATAAGGAAAATAAGTCCACACTCGTAGTGAGTAGAAAAACCTTTACAGCAAACGTAATATATCCTAAATTACGGAACGAATTAATTCCAGAACCCCATTTACGTCAATCCGTTTCTAACTCGACCATTTTTTTAGTTATTTATTGCTTGATATATAGTTCAATATAATTGGACCAGTTCCGTAAAGAGGGCATATTGTACCTACGCGAACATCCGCTCGGAAACCAGTAAATGGGTCAATTGACTTACATAGGTCTGAGTAGGTGCAGCGTCTCGAATGTACGTTTGCTTAGAAACTGGTTTCGGAATTATGTAATGCTTTCATGCAATCTGAAGAGACCCGGGGAAATTTCATTTATGAGCTGATAGCTTGTCTTCTAAAATTATATAAACTTTTCTACGGGAATATTGGTGAGTAATTTATGGGTGTAATCAATTTTTTTCGATTAATTGTTCGTTTGAACACCACCATAGCTACTTATGGCAAACATCCACAAGCATTTACACACGCAAATATATGTACGCATAAATAGTAATATTTTGACTTTGTGTAACAACAATGCATTTTTAATGTAAATAAAATCAAATCGTCAAAGACGTGATAGCGACTTCCTTTACAAATACTAACCAAGAACTTTAGCATAATGGCTTTGTCATGAATGTGGCTATGATATAGAAAAATAATTCTCAAAACCGACTGGTACTTCTAGAGATTATCTTTATTATATTAGAATAAACTATTTGTTTGTGTGCATATGCGAAACGAAGTAATTATTGTCTGTGTGTGTTTTAATTTTTATCAATAAAAAAATCGTTGTACAGCTCTTTCCCTTCTATCTTAATTATATGGATGTCTCGTTGGAACAAAAGGCTCGAGCGCTATTCGCTAATCGGGCGGCTCCGAGCGGTTTTATTGCAGCTGTTTCGGTGTTTCATTTATCAACTCGAGTGTGGGCGTGTTTAGTTTGAAAAACATTCGCGAATTTGATGAAAATAATGAGAATTGAAAATGTAGACGTGTTTATTAAAGCGAAATAAATAATGTTTAACATTCACCTCACTATATCAAAATGTTTGCCATTATGTATATATATGAAGTTAACAATGGCAGCTAGCAGCATTCGAAAATCAAATTTTGCCACCGAGTGATAAAAATTGCCTTTTAAACGGCGATAAAGTTTACGTTGTGGTAGCGTGTGGTAGGTATATTGACCATTGCCCCCAATACAGGGTCGTACAATGTCGTCTCACAACACACGATATCTGGTGCATACTTCTCCGCGTTACTGCTACGAGTCAAGAATCGAACCCGGAGTTCTTTGTTGGCCCGACAGGATCACTACAAACTTGACTCGACTTAACGAGACGGCTACGTCGTAAATATTCCACTTGTAAAATTAATATTAAAACTAAAACCACTCCAACAAACGGCTTTGACTACAACGTTAAATTTAATTCGTCGTGCAATTATACGTAATTAAGAGTTAACTTTTAAAATGTAGCTCCGAACCAGCGACAAGCAATAAACAACTTTATATTTTTCCATTAGACTTTATTTGATATGTTTAATTATTTCGAAGGCTTTATTGCTGATACTTTTAATAATATTATCGAAGTATTATATACAATTGGAATTTATTCTTTACTAGCAACCTGCCCTCGCTTCGCTTCGGAAAAACTACGCCTTACGCTAAGAAATAATGTAATAAGTGAATAATGTAGGTATACATTATTTTTAATTAATGTATAACTTATTTATTTATGGACGGATTGCAATGAAACAAACTTTAACTGTTAGATGATGCTTACTGCGATACATTAGTGAAAACCAAAACGAAATCTGTTAAGCCGTTTCTGAGATCAGCGCGTTAATGACGTACTTCAGGAGATGAGGAAAAGAAGTGTTGTAGTTGAACGTTACTTTAATAGTACACTCCAAAATGGCGGACGCCGGTATTTATGCCATCGGCCAGGTTAAGAAATAATAGTTTACAATAATATTTTGATATAAATGGACTATCGAAATTAGTAATGTAAATTATTCTTAATATTAATTGTATTCATCAATATGTACTCTCAAGATTTTATTATATTGGCACAATTTAAGTAGTTGAAATGATTCCACTTTATATTTATTATAATAATATGCAAATAATCTAATCATTACATTCATTATATAAATTAATAATTACTTATACAATTTATAACAACATCTCATTCATATATTATAGTTGTAATCAGTCAGTTAGCGGGGCACCGGAAGGGGAACGTGTAACACGCGCAAAAACGCACTGACAAACAAACAGCCAAAAATTCTAATAACTATTTTTTGGGGTTCTATTGCGTTAATAAAGGCTCGTAATAATAGTTTTTCTAATGTATTATTCATGTACAAAAAGCAATCAGTTAGAATTGTATTATATGTATAGATTTGCATTGAATTATGTTTTATATTTTTTACTAGGTAGATGGTATAGAGAAACTGGCAAATATGTGACGTGCGGAGAGACACGCTAACGAATCTATAATAGCTCCGTTTTTTTCATATCTTATATGGCCCTTATATACAAAATGTTTATATCAACAGCCGACAAATGAGCAGACAGGCCACCTAGTAGTAATTGGTCACTGACACCTGTGGGCCTCTATCTCTATCACCGACGCGTTGCTTCTTAAAATGAAAGCGGGTAATCCGTTTTTAAACTGGCTCTCAGACGCTGCAACCGTGACATGGTCAAAACATGTCACTATTGCTTCCAGAACAAGGTTGTAACTATACAAGTGTAATGATTTTCTAAATATGAAAAAAAAAAATGTAATAGAAGCCTTAAACATTGTTTGTACCTATAGCTTTAAATAATATTTTGTTTTTAATTTGATAGTTCCACATCCGATTGTGTTTTTGTGGCCACGCACTAGATGTCGTGAACGTAGCGACACAAAGTGTAAACGACCATTCCATTCTCTGGTCATTACCTGTCACGACTTCAGAAGAGTGACACGGCTGGGAGCACTACGTTACTTAGATTCTAGATTGTTTAAAAATCTGAGTGTTGAACCTGTGAGCGTCGATGCGCCTTGTCTATGCTCAATAAATAAACTTGTGTTCTCCCGAGTTTGATTTCATCACACAAGAATCAAAAGGACCATAAGCGAACAAAAGATGGGCACACGCGCAATTGCTTCGGACTGCCCGGCGACCACAGGAGAGCCCCCGCCCGGCCGTTGTTCAGCAGGTGACAACACGAATGTGGTTGGCTTGACTCAAGAATGGGAGGAGCCCCTCACATTCCGAACCCCAACATATTCGATGCATTTAAGCACACTTTTACATGATCGCTTAGTGACAATCAAATCTACAATGTTTCATTGGTCGTTAATACGGCGCTTTGGTGCTATCTTTGATGTGCGTTTAGAATTCCATTATGCATTTAGTAAAAAAAATATTATGTATATAAATCATCGCGGACATTATATACTTTAACTGTAAATGCTACTCATGGTACCTATATGGGTCTAAATTATCTCAAGCGTAGATCCGATGATTACTTTGTGTTAGGAAATAAGTGTCAAGATGCTGTTAGTGTCGGCTGTAACGTAAACTGGACAGGCGCATCTGCAATTAGTTTTTGTCAAATGGCAACAGTCAAGAGTTTCTCTCCCCATCACAACAGTTTACCCGGACCATGATCCCTATAATTGGGTCGATTTATCCAGATTCCGTATTAGTTAATATGTTAAATAACAATAGTTTAATCCACCCCACGTCCTGTACCCTCATGAGTCATTGTTAGTTTGCTTCGAATCTACTACCTGCTACCCCATTACGGTTATTAATGGGGTGACATTTTCTTTATATCAGCCACATTTAGAATCTGAATGGATTGATGGTCATTGACATGTTAACTTCATAAGCGAACTCCTTATCCTGTACACCGAATATTTTTTGGGAATTTTACAGATTGTTATCAATATCGAGAGCCCAACACATATTTTTTGAGCGAGGGCCAGGTCCCTCTATATTATAATCTCACAAATGTTTATGTGAAGAGCGTGAAAAATCTGCTCCATAAAACGTGCTTGGACTGCTCAGAAGGGGTGCTTATCTCACTCGTAAATTAAGGTGATAACAGGGGTGGATTCGTTGAGGTTAATAATACTGAACATTTTGATGCTGCGTTAAAATGTTGTATTATTAAAATTTAATTATATAAATTTAAAACTTAATTATTGTTTACTTTGCTTTATTCATTTTAATGGCTGACAAACGAGCTGTCAAGTTATTAATATAGGCTGACACACACACACCCCCAGTCAACCTAATCCTAGAACTGCATTATATGAGACATTACATTGTAACACCCTCAACTCGAGAACATAATACTGTATTTCTCACATTAGTGTCTGCCCCGGCGGGGGTAACGGACCCTGAAATCGTCACTACTGAGCTGCAGGTTAGTCGAATTTAGAAATATATTTTTATTTTACATTTATAATGATTATAATTATTACATTGACTTTCAGTATACATACAAGTGGAATACGATTATTAAATGTATTTATTTTTTATGTTAATAGCCGACAAACGAGCAGACGAGCCCCCTAATGGTAAGTGGTCACCGTCGCCCATGGACGTCACCAAGACCAAAGGTATCACTGTTGCGTTGTCGGCCAAGAAATGTGAAGAAAATTAGAAATAAAGTACGGGCTCTCGAGCCCCCAGCCGGAACACGACGAGTCGTTTGGCGGCTGACTCGAGCATGAGGGTGGTAGCTAGCCAAGCAAGCTTCACGGAAAGATAATATTACCAATAATAATGTTATGCTTTAATAATAATACTCATAATATCGCACCCTTAAAATGAAAGTGACTTAACTCAAAAATTGCAATTTATGGGAAATGACGAAGAAAGTTTTCAAAAATGTATGGTCTTGAGTAAATTTAAAGAGACTGATGTATGAGGTTTTTCCTTTTTGCCTTTCTCACTCATAATTCGGGCTCTTTTCCACCATGGGGTTTTACAGTAGGCTTTTTTAAGTAAATTTATAGTAAAATCTGGAATTTCAGGAATTTTGAGTTAAGTCACTTTCATTCTAAGGGTGCGATATAATCCTTACGCAAAGCCCTGCCACCAAGCAGGCCTGGTTCTGTTGCTTCTTATGACACCCTATTCTCCCAGTATGGGATTGGGTTAGTATTCTAGAAGGTCCCAATACGGCATAAATCTGTACTAATAATCAAGCTATAACTAGATCAAATTGTATCCAATTCACATTTATTTTTACATTTTAATGATTGTAGATTTTATAATCGATATAAAGCCTCTATATTTTTTGGAATTTTTGTCTAACTGTAGTATCTCAATATACGTAGTATAATTCAAAAATCACTGATCTGGATGGACATTTGTAATTTATATTATTATAGAGTCATAATCTTCCCTAGATTTTCATCTTTAAGACTTTTTATATTGGGAAATTGATTATCCCGTGACATAGGACATAAAAATAAAATAAAATAGGACATAAAACATAAAATTGATATGACGTAACTTCTATTTATTTGGCTGCAACAACAGAAAAAAAATGTTTCTAATACATACAGATAGAACCAGAAAACCCAATCCCTCAAACAATTAGGATGCTATTTGTACATGTCAGACCTAAATTTTCAGAAGCGAAGTGAGGCTACCCTCTAAACCCACCTGTCAACCTATAATCTATATCCATACCATATTAATATTATAAAAAGAGAGTGCGAAGTTTTTGTACATGCGGAAACTAATCTCTGCAACCACGGCACCTATGTGAAAACTTCTTTTACCATTTGAAAGGTACATTGTTCCAGATGCAATAGCCTATATGTCATGTAAATGTAATAAATATTTGAACCCGAACAAAGTCAGGGTGAGTCGCTAGTGATGTTATAAAAATTTGTTAGTTTGTGTATATACAGAAAGTAATTTCCGGTACCTATTTGGAAAAAATCTTTTACCATTTCATTACAAATATCTGTAGCAGAGCAGTGGACTGCGTTCCCAGAATAAAAGGTTTCTTGCTAAGATAGCTCAACTCATTTATTGCGTTTCAATTGGAACACGAATTTACAATTTCACACGGTTATACACAAAAATTAGGCTTACATTAATCGCTGGTATAAGGAGCTCGATCTATAATGTAGCCAATCAAATTAATTACATTTTAATTGCGGTTTTACCCCAAGGTCGTTATCTATCTCTTTCTATCTTACCCTATGTAACCTACTTAACCCTGTGTCATACGTATAGTGTTATCTAATCTTTCATATAGCCCTTATGTAGCCTTACTTACACGTGTATGCACTTAACATTCAGTTACCAAATATTGTGCAATAACATAATTAATTATTTTACATAGAAAAAACGCTTTACATGAATTAATCTTAAATCTAAGTCTCGTCGTCCGCAACAGTAACGAAATTCAATTTATATGCACCCGAAAACGATTTAAGCAGAAAAGAACCCGAACATTGCTGCAGTGGAATGTTTTGCAAAATGGCTTTGCAAGTCATGCTCTGAATTTATTGCAACGCTGTGCTAAAAGAAATTATTTTTTTTATATAAATTTGCACTTTATTTTCTTCTTTTTTACCGTCCCCTAGTACCAAATAGCAAAGAATTGAGTTAGGCATTTATCCACCCTTGAATTTAACACATACTTCAAGATTCCTCTATATAATGTTTTTATTTTATTTTATGATAATTACTTTAGGAGTAAGAGGGCATGGAAAATCTTGTCAAAAACACAAAAATTGTCACGCAAATGTAATTTTCACAACCAATGTACATATACTACAAAATCACAACCAATGTACATATACTACAAAATAAAATTAATTTCCTAAACAGATGTAAGTATTAGAGTTATACTAGCACTGAGCGAAGCGCACGCGCCACCACCTACAGGTACACTTCGCACTGCAGCAATAATGCATTTCATAGCAATTGTCTAACACGCGCATGTTATTGTCCAACACGCGCATATTCGACAAAAAATACCATATAGGATACGAACGATTTTTATGTTAATAACAACAAATTAGTGTTTTGTGGTTCCCACTGTTTCATCAGCAGTTCCCATTATACTGCCTTTCCACCGCTACTGCCGTTCGCACGTGTGAGGCAACACACAGCCGAGGCTGAAACTAGATTAATTTTATAGCAATAACAAGGATACTTCAAATTCAAAATCATTTCATCGTGTAGGTATTCTGTAAATACATTTACGCACGTCATTTTTTGCTTCCACTACCGTTTCGAAAAGGTGCTTTAACATTGAGGAGAAGAAACGGCGGGAGGAACTCCTCAGCACATCTTTTAAACAACACATGGTAATTACAAAAGTATAAACCTGTGCGGAACTGGTTTCGACACTATTATTTCCAGGGATCCTTGTCATTAATATATTCATCTATACTATAATATCCTTTGCCTATAAGCTGTATTTAAATGCATCGCTTAAAGACTCAAACACTCACTTGCAAGTTCCCAGCTAGGCACTGAGCGGGGCGCGCCACCAATAGCCGCACGCACGCTCCGCACTGCCGCAACACGGCAGCCGCTTGCCGCGCGCACATACCCACCACCGACACGGCTCCGATGCGGAGCAACATGTCTCCGCTGCGGAGTCGGCCATCCTGAGAAGAAATGTTATTTTTAATATAATTTTTAAATAAAAATATAGCTCCACATATATTATCTTAAATCGAGGAGCCTAATTGTTGTACTTCATGGAGGCTGCTAACGCCTTCGAGTGTTTGGCGTGATCTATCGCTATAACATAATTGTGTTAGGTACGCGAACTTACGAAAATTTTACACTAAACCTTAATTAAAAGACAACATCACCAAACATCACATTTCTAGCCAATTCAAGGATGTCATTGTTTACAACGCATTTGAGAATTTTGAGATCGTTCTGGTTCTGCTGCCCTCTCGATGCTTGATTTCACCAAAGTATGTTAATTAATAATATTAAAACGGTGCCCAATTCAATCTAACATATAAAATTCTCGTGTCACAGTTTTAGTTACCATACTCCTCCGAAACGGCTTGCCCGATTTTGATGAAATTTTATATGTATATTCAATAGGTCAGAGAATGTAATTATACGTGGCATGCTCTCGAGTAGGCAAACCATCCAATTTGTTTGTGTTAGCTAAAGATAGGATGACAAAAAATATTGTACCCTCTATTACGTTAAGGGATTGTTATTGTTTTTTAGTAAAATTATTATAATTAGCGACATATATAATTAATAATTTATATGGAAAAACAACGTTTGCCGGGTCAGCTAGTTAAATTACATATCTTTTGAAAGTTCTGGTTGGTAGGTTTTATTATCGACAAAGAATAATGCATATTTTTTAGAATTTTTGTGTCTAGTTGGGTTTGTCTTACACGTATCGTGAGGAAACTACTAATACATGTATGTAGGTCATTGGGTTATTATCTAGGATTTTTCTCATATCGGGACATAGTTCCTATAAAAATGTAGTAATGAATATTGGGGTCGACTTCAAGAAAAATACGACTTATTCACTAGTTATCTTCTTTATTTTTCCACTTTGTTATAATTTTCTATCTTTTTACCACATATTCGTCTTTCGTCCTTTTTTCCTCTCTCTCCCTCTCATTCGTACTCTCACTCATTCATCGATTTGTTCCATTTCACGTATTTCATTTCACCATGCAACGTTCCATTGCTACATAAATGAAGTAGGAAAATCCATACGTAAAACAATAAAATGAGGCAAATATACAATTAATTAAGCGCCTGATAAAAAAATTAACAACAATTATTTCGTGGGAGGTTGCTATTTCTAAAAGTAAGGCTTATTATTTTATTTGTTTTTAATCTACCTGTTTTCAGTGAATTTAATGTTATAATTATTCTCAAATGACTTTCGTTTCAACATTAAAATATCGATAAAACAGAAAACAGTAAATAAGATTTGAAGAACTTGAAGGCTTCTGTTAATTATCACATTCGTCCGTGAAGGAAAACATCGAAAGTAACTGCATACCTGAGAGTACTCGACAGTATTCTTAAAAGTGTGTGAAATCTACCAATCCGCATCTTACCAGCGCGACATTGTGAAATACGGCATTTACCTCACAACACGAGATCACTCCATGCAATGCGACCATCATAAGTTGGAATTATGACAGTCGAACGTATGCGCGCTTACTATTCAAGTATCTAAAATCGCACAAATGGTGTGATGGTAATGACAGTCGTGTGATAGATCTCGAAGACGTGTACGCATAAAGTTTCTCCGTGGTGCATAGTACGTAAGTCGGCAGTTCCTACCACGAAATGTCGTGGCGGTCTGTAACAGCTTGGACCCAGGTCTGGATCAAAAAGCACGGGCACATCGACAAATAAGGATCGAGGGTTTCCCCACTCCCACAAGTGAGGCCTGACCTGATAAAACGCGATAACGCAGCATTACGGACACATGTGTCGAAGTCAGACTTCGACGTTACCCGAATTGTTTCTTTGGTGCCGTGTCTTGTTCAATGTGCTATCTAAGAAATATTAAGTACTGATGGAATAGTAAATTATATAACCAGTTCCGCACAGGTTTAAAATTTTGTAATTACCATGTATTGTTTAAAAGATTTGAGGATTGTCTTTCGCCGTTTCTTCTCCTCACTGTTAAAGCACCTTTTCGAAACGGCGGTAGAAGCAAAAAATGACGTTCATAAGTGTATTTACAGAATACCTATATGATTGAATTATTTTGAATTTGAATAATTTTGTTGTTCTACTCGTGTTACGTAACAATAAAGATAAATAATGTTTTTAATCGACTTCAAAAAAGGGGGAGTTTCCCAATTCATTTATATTTTTTTTTTATGTTTGTTACTTCAGAACTCCGCAATTAATTAACAAATTTGGAAAATTCCGTTTTATATTTGAGAGGGTCGCGGGTGCTACCTGTCAAAATGTTGAGTAATTAATACTGATCATCTTCCGCCTTTTTCTGATATACATATAAAAAAGGAAACGAATTGATTAGTATAAACTCACAGCGTAAGCCATACGCTGTGGGAATTCCAAATTTTCGACAGACTCTTAAAAAAATATTGAGCAGTAAAACTTTGACTACAAAGGGTCTGCGATACGGTGAAAAATATTGAAGATGGTAATCGGTCGTACTGTAACTTCAGCATTGATATACGTATTCATATGCGTAGAGACATAGAAATAGGTACGTGTAGGTGTTAGATTTTATAATCAGTATACCCTAAAATGTTTCTGGCATATATCAAACTTTGTATGGTTAAATTTACTATAATTTATTATAATTATAAGCTTAAATCAAAATTAATTTATACTATGAGACAGTTATCATGGTGTTCCTTAGGAGGATTTCGGAACAACCCCATGAAGAGATTTACGTGTTATAAAAGTTTGTGTCAAAACCTTGAAGTTGAAACTTGAAGTTTTATAGTGTAGTACTTGGTGTCTTCAGGAAGCTCTGATATAAGATGTATGATATATGATATAAGATAATAAGATAGATCTTGGAATAAGATAAGCACAGCAACGTGCGAAAATCTTCTAGTAAAACGTTTATATATTCTATACATTACCGATTTACAATTTTAATCTATAACTACGATACGCAGCGCCATCCTATAGGATTTC
This sequence comes from Megathymus violae, assembly GCA_003671415.1. Lineage (NCBI taxonomy): Eukaryota > Metazoa > Arthropoda > Insecta > Lepidoptera > Hesperiidae > Megathymus > Megathymus violae. Next base: position 739,267 of record PDGT01000080.1, on the reverse strand, counting down.
CGTGGAACTAAACTTATATCATCTTTTTGTTTTATTACTGAATCAACTCCAAATTTAATTCTCGGTGAATTCACGGCTACTTATATTGCGTATCATATTTCAGATCTTTTAACGTATTTACTTTTTGTTCGAAAATGCTACATAAACCACCCACAAACAAGTTGCTAAAATATTGTAAGTACATAAATGAAACTTCCACTAATATTTACGATAATACATCTGCGTCTTGTGTTTTGGACTCACGCATCGAAGACATCGTGAATAACAGGAAAACCAATATTTATCTGTGACATAAATAAGTTCATGTGACAGTTAAATGTCAATTCACTGCACTCAGCTCTTTGTTATGTCATAAACTGAGTATTCATTCCACTTACGACATATCGTATCCTAGATTAGTAATCTAAATAAGCGTCTTATTATTATAAATACTCAGATTGGCAATCGAACACAAAACTACGGCAAAAATATTACAGCAAAAGAAAATATTTAACATTACCTGCAAGTTTAATTAAAGCTAAAAGTTGTGTTCAGACTAACCCTTAACTGATCTATAAAAGTATATTATCCTGTCGAAATACACATGTACTTTAGGTAGATGAATAAATAATAGTCTAATGTAAACCACATTGTTTACATTAGCTAGTTGTTAAAGTTCGATATAATATTTATATTGGTATAGCAACATGTTGAAGCGCCCGCAGCCCAACGGCGTGTGTCGATCGCACGTAATCGACCAAGGTAACGTTCCTTGGACGCGGACGGTAGTTGGATGACTGACCACCTATAGTTAAACGTCTTAAGCGTTTCCGTAAAGCCGTCGGTCACAGTTGCTATCCTAAATAATCCCTGTTAAGCTACGTCTGGAGCCATCGGGTTTCGAGACATTCCGAAGCTCAGTTTGAGCATTAACCCTTCCATCAAATTGCATTGGAGCAAGAAGTATGCTTCAGCTCTTATCGATTAGGTGGTTTGCGGTGAGCTATCAGAAACCTATTTTACAATTATTTTTATGTAAGCAGTCATCGAAAGTTAGGACGACCGATGCTCCACTGATCACACGCCACAGCACGCTGTGTATTCAGTTTGTTTAATTTTGAATATCTGTTTGAATATTTGAATAGAATTAATACAGTGTAGAATACAATTGAGGATTTCCACTGGAAAAAATAAATAGTGTAGTGTATGAAACACTATTATAAATCACTTAAGCATTGTTACGGAGAGTCAGTATCTTTAAGTTCATCTAACAATAAACACGTATTTACCTATTCCATCTTTGATTCCGTATCTGACACGTCATCGAATACAGCAACACTTTCCGATGATGTGTTTATTTTTTTAATATTAATAATCTACAAACGATCAGGTGATCAAAACGTTATGCCGTGGAGCTGAGTCCCGGAATAATGCGTCGTTCTACTTTATAATTTTAAAATCTTAACATCGCATATATACATCGCATATATATATATATATATTAATATGATAGATTCATGACCACAGATTAGTTAATAGTAGTTGGCATGAAACAGATTAACTTAAAGCGATTTAAATTACTTTTGTCACACAAAATCACAATTTATATTTATTTCTATATCATGATTCCTATAAGCGAACAGTAAATACCTACAACGTTTTTTACAGAAATATATTGAGATAAGCGTTTTTTAATAATCATAAATCTATATTTATATACTTCTCACAATTCACTGTGACGTCATCAACCGGATACACTCAACAAAGCTGATAACATTCGCACGTAAGTCGGTTCGATTTGGTGGGGGGAGGACGCACTCTAGATGATAAACAAAAATAAAATCAAAATGTTTTCGTGTGTAACACACCACATGGAGATAACAACGCACGTCAATAACACCAAAAGCATGACTAACTCGGCACCGACCAAGAAGGAATTTGTCGACCCTGCGACATTATTTTTTTCATTAAGAACATTATCTCAGTAGAGTCTAAAGGAGGGAGGGGCTCGAAAAGCTCACCAGGCTGGAAAAGAACGCGTCACCAAGTGCGAATATGGCAAAGATTAAAATGTGTAGAACAGAACCCAGCAACCTCTAAGAGAGAGCACCTGTAGACAATGTCTCAGCTATTGTTCAGCAGGATGCAGTTATCAGGATTAGTGATAAATTTCAAACGGATTTCAAAGTCTATAGTTTGACCGAGCACCACATCACACTGCCAGCGCTACACATCACCTACCTCCACCTCATACCACCATCGTCACCACCATACCACCATACCACACATCACATCATAGAATAAGCAAATTTTGTCTGCTGCTTTTACCTTATCGAGCTAGAAAGGTGAGATTCCTGCAATCAGATAAATTTGTAGATAATAAATTTTGTTCAACTCACCCTATCAGCGACGCCCCCGGGCAACACGCTCTTGACTACCACGCCGGAGGAGCGCCCGCCGACGATCCCAAACGCCAGACCTGAGCCGTCGTTCACCAGCTCGACCACCTCCACCTGCGCCCACTCCCCGAACACCTGCTGGGTATACAAGGACTATTTTATTATAATCCTATAAGCTAAATAAGGAGATCTCCGTTATCGTAAATATATCTCGATTATAGTCGATAATAGCACTTTGATCGACATTCGACATACTGGATGTTGCGAAAAAAAGTTGCGGAAGTTGCGAACCCACGAGAATCTTCGAGCCTTATAGTGGAAAAGTTATAAGTTGTGGTATCATGTACGTTTTCATGGACCAAGGAGCGCAAATATTTAAAAATCCCAAACTCAGTAAAATCCCTTTGCGCTATGATATGGGGTCCATTAATTCAATTGATCTGATATTCAGTAACGTTCAGGCCTCGCATGATAAAGTCTATTAACTCAATAAAAACGCTGTTAATTTTAAGACATCACAAATACAATCACGATACAACGATGATTTTTTTTACATAAAGTGATGATGATTTCATCTGCCGTAGTTTTAAAGAATTAAAGCCATTCAAGTGATAGGCAATCTAGCATTGTGTAGTTTCATCTATTTGGAAAGGCATCGATATCAACTAATTAAGTTTCTTCTACATCTTTTGACTTTTTCCATCAGTCTACACTGGAGTAGACCAAAATTGAGGAGAGAGACCTGTAGCAAAACTCTCCCATAACCAATAGACCAACCGCCCAACCCAACCAATAAGACGTTCTGTCCATATCCGAGGCCAACTTAATTCTCTGAAACCTGACCTTGCTGTTACAAATCTCTATAGGTGCCATGACCACTTACTATCAAAGGACCCGTCTACTCGTTTATCAACTATAAACATAAAAGAAATCATAGCAAAATTATAATATTTACCATGATGCGTCTTACACGCCGCTTGCTTCGAGGCTTGCGCGCGCGGCTCTCCGATCAGCTAACCTTCTCCGCCATCTTGTCTTCACTGACGGTTGCCATGGCAACGGGCTTCGCACGACACACACAAGCACCCACCGCTGCACATTGTCTCATTAACACTCACACACATTACGCGCGCATTGGTAAGTATGAAGAACTGACATTTTCAAATTCTGTAGGATATGTTATTATTAGAATATTTTGAATTGTTGAATTATATATTGTTATTTTTAAATGCGTTTTCGTATTTTTAATACACTAGAGGCTGGAACAATATTTATTTAGATTAAATAGGTTTAAATAAAAAAAAATAAAGTCAATTCCTACTTAGGTCAACAAAGATTAAATAATGACAAGTAATATAAATATGTATATATATATATTTAAATCCTACTAAATATATATATTACTATCGATTGAATATCTGAACGATATAAATAAATTTATATCGGAAGAGTGCAAACTAACAGTAGTAATTTAATAACTACTACTGTACTTACTTGTAAATGTACCTGAATATTATTTTGTAATTAACACAATAGTCAATTTAACACCAGCAGTTCACTTTTATAGCATTGTAAAAATAATAGCTTCTTTTTTGCTTTAGTGTAGAATCACGGCCCGGGACTCTAGTTGACATATTTTATAACCAACCAGTCCGCTAACTACATAAACCACGTGGTTTTGTTAAAAATATAAAACTTGAGAAAAATATAACAAAAGATTTTCGGCGCAAATTTTATGTAAATATCTCGAACGCTTCATTCCCGGCCTGCGATCAATCTGAAGTTATCAAATTCCCATTTATAAACTGACTCGGCAGATTACGCAAAAAACTGCCATCAGACCGGATTTTCCCGGATTTGTCCTAGTTTATACGGCGGCCGGGGGTCACCGAAATGAGGTTCTTAAATAGTGTCCGTGTACAATTCAAGTTATTTTGTTACGTGTATTTAAAAAGTTTTTCTTAAAACATATCTGGAAACCAATTACCTTTTCACTTAATTATCTGGAGCTTCTGAAACCTTGATCCGACGAAGGCAGTTTAGTTATTTTTTACCCTACCCATATTTGATTATATTTGCAAATTAAGTTGCGCAATTCAAAATAGTGCTTTTCCATAACAATGTTGAATTGGTTCGGAGAGTTCTATGACTCGTATATCTTTACGAAGTCGCATGCAATCATTGCCCCCTAGCTACATTTTGTGAAAAGTAGTTTTTAATGAAACTTGTCAAGTCCGAAGTGGATTCATGCGGGTGAACCCTACTGTGAATTTATTCATAAAATATTTTTATTTCTATTAAAAAAAAAGATTTTGAATTTTTGTTACGGTTTTTGTAAACAATTATCGATAATATTTATGACACTATAATTTGAATTAGGTCCCAAGATTATAAGTATATGTTTTAAGTTACGTAGTTATTTATACCCTTGATAAAAGTATTTTTTGTTTTCCAATTTCCCTCAAAGTTTCAGAGCTGAAAAACTGGAATCCAAATCAATAAAAAAAAAGTAAAGACATATATTATCTATACTAATAAATAAAATTAGTGTCTTTTTATAATATTAAAATAACCGCTTTTTACTACATGCATATGAATGTATATATGGTACATATACCAAAATAACATTTTTTACTATTTTTGTCTGTCTGTTTATTCCGGCTGATCTATGAAACGGCTGGACCGTTTTTAACGGGACTTTCACTTGCAAGTAACTGATCTAATAAGGAGTAACATTTCAGTCACTCCCTCCTCCCTGAGCTGTTATGCGCGAGTTTTGGCCGTTGATCCCCTAATCACCAGCTGACATTTGGTCATTGGTTCATTACTCAAAAAACTATGTATTAAATTACAATAAAAATTATAGTAAGAAAAAAAAAATAACTTAACGTAACTTTTGCGTGTGTGTTTAGTATGTGTGCTAGTGTGTGTGTGCTGGTGCGTGTGTGTATATGTTTATGCGTGTGTGTAAGTGCGATTGTCTCTTTTGGTAGGGCTATTTTGATGTCACAAAAAAGTCTTTTAAGTTAAGGCATTTGCAGTATGCATGTTTTAAATTTTCTGCAGCGAACTGTCTCTTTATTAAAGCTTACTTGTGTGATAAAATAATTATGCATTAAAATATAAATTAATACAACGTGTTATCGTGCAAATGTGCAGGTGGTTTTGACTTCTGCAAAAATTAGCGTAAGTGAGTTATGTTATCATATAAAATTTAACTAGTTCAGTTGATTAAGTTAGTATTAATTTACTTTGCAACAATCCGCAAGGATGGTATATATTTCTATACATGCATGAAACCTCCCTCCCTCCCACTAAGGAAAACATGCAATTATGGTATAAGTATACACCAACACACATACCGTCACCAACACGTGTTCAACACGGTATATATTTTTACCATAATTACATGTTTTACGCATATACCATTTTAAGTATATACCATCATACATTGTGCTTGCGGATTGTATCGAAGTAAATTAATACTAATTTAATAACCATGAATTTCGGCAAAGGAACGCCTGATACTATCAACTAGTTCAGTTGTTACTGAAATACGTATTCTTAGGTAAGTTCGTTTAATTTTTAATTGTGTCCAGGTTTCTTCAAGCGTCACACCGTCAAATAGCGCTATGAGACATACGATAAGAAACAATCCTTATAGAAAAACGTCTATAATAGACTGACATACAGATAGACACGAGTGATTCTATGAGGGTAAGAGTCTTTCATCGGATGAGCGGAACCCTAACAATAATATTAACACAGCAACAACTAACGGGAAATGGACCATTCGGATAGATCTCAATATTTGTTCATAGATAAAACAGAAAACAAGTTTTTGCAATTGCATATTATATTTTCAGAAATTTATTAAACAAAAAAAAAAGAGTTTTGCAATTGTGCAAAAGGACTATTTTTGCACCAGCATAATTATTTCACATAACGATCATATTTATTCAACAAGCTGAACGAAACAAAAAGTACTTCAATATTGGTAGGTAGTAGAATTTTAGGAAAGTGATAAGTGATAACCAGTAATTAAACCAATTTCAAGACTAACATTTTAAGTGATTAACTGTACCTCTCGCCTTTTTTAATTAAATTAGCAGTAATTTTTTTTAAAACGTTTATGAAAACATCGTGAGAAAAACTGTTTACCTGTGAGTTCCACGTTATTCTAAGACATCTTGTATATGAAGGCTATCAACGCGAGCCTGGCCAGCGTGGTGACCAGTGGTTTACACTCCTCTCATTGTAAGAGGAAAAGCGAGACTAGCAGTGAGCCAGTTCTCAAGGAATTGGCCGTACTGAGGAGGCTCAATACTCCTCCCAATCCCATGAAGCCAGCCTGTTTGATCGTAGGACTTCGCGTAAGGATTGTATTATCAGTGTTATTATTAAGTCATTAATATTATTATTGATATTATTATCTTTCCGTGAAGCCTGCCTGGCTAGCTACCACCCTCCTGCTCGAGTCAGCCGCCAAACGACTCGTCGTGTTTCGGCTGGGGGCTCGAGAGCCAGTACTTTATTTCTTTATTCTTCTCATTTCCTGGCCAACAACGCATCGGTGATACCTTTGGTCTTGCTGACGTCCATGGGCGACGGTGACCATTTACCATCAGGTCGCTCGTCTGCTCGTGTATCGGCTATTAATATAAAAAAACCGAAAAGTACCGAAAAGGTACCGAAGGGTTTTAACACGTAAAAACAAATGTTAAAACAAAACAAGCTACGATATATTATTGCCTTGTTTCTTAAATATTCACGTTCAATGTTACTATACTTTTCAACTTAACGTAAGTAATGCCCCAGGGCAATTTAGGGGAAATCTAATTCCGCCTTAATACGAAATCAATTGCCATCAAACCATAATCTCTAGAATCAAATGCTTCGGGAGTTTTGGGAGCCAAAAATGAAACATCGGAGGGCGACAAATAACGATTTAGCATTTCATACATCTGAGAGGTTACGGACTTAGAGTTTATTATATCCGAATAAAAAAATAGATTTTAGGATTACATTCTATGGCAAACCGGAAATTCTCTATGATAATAACAAAATAGATTCTTTGACCTTGTAGTGTTATAGTACAGAGATAAAGAAATTTAGAAGATAGAATATATTAAATTTCTCGTGGCGGTTACAATAAATATAATACAGGAGATAACAGCTTAAGAAATTAAAAGTCACTTGTAAGTAGGTCTTGATCTAAAGCTAGACCCGTCGCACCCGTCGCTTCTCCGGCGTGTAGCATGCGGAGGCTTTGTAGACAGGAGCGGGCGTTAGGGCGCACGAGACGTGCACAGTCTCCGGTGTTCAGCACACGTAGACCTCATTGATTGAAGCCTGTGTTGGAGTGTACAAGACGTCAGTGTCTCTGATATTTAACACACGAAGACCTCCTTGACCAGAGCGTGCGTTAGGGCGCACGAGACATATAGATCCCAGAGTCGAGAGTAACAGAAGATTTCCGACTATGAGCGCGAGACTGTTCCGAGTCGTGACAGAAGTGTCGTGACTATCCGCGCGAGACTGTCCAGTCTTGTCCCAACTCGCGTTTTATGAGACGAATTTTCTGCAGATTCTTTTTTTTTGTTTTTTTTTTATAAATTTAAAACTTCTTATCGGCCTAATAAATTTCATTACAAAAGAGAGTAAAATCGTACATATTAAAGTTACCATGGTGACAATGATTTAAGACATTTTCCAAATATTTGAAAACAATAACAAAACATTTAACATAATTAAATAATTAAAGAAATTAGAGAATAAGTGGATACAGATACAGGAAATTATAAAAGAAGAATATCAAAGCAGTATTACAAAAATTACAAATTATGCGATTACCAAAATGTTTTATTTTACATACAATAAGTTAACGCTTGACAACAATCCCACCTGATGGTAAGTGGTGACGAAGTCTAAGATGGTGAACGCACTAACTTACAATACCCTAAATTCACTCTCCTCTTGAAGACTCCCACATCGTTAGTAGCCGGGAACACTGACGCGGGCAAGTTATTCCAGTCCTTTGCAGTGCGCATAATAAACGAAGACGCAAACCGTGTCGTCCATGCAGATGGTAGGTTACATATAAAAACATGTAAGTATCTAAATACTACAACCTATCGCATGTATCTTGTTTCTAATCTGCCAAACTAGATTTTTTTCAAATCGGCGGATAAAAGTGTACTTACTTTGACACTTACGAGTACTTACTTACTTCGTAAACATACGTTATCCAAACCAAGTTACACTAGAGAAGTAAAATATATGACACATAGCGTATCCAATGAAAGGGCTCGTTTTACTGAGCGCTATTATATTTACGTACTTTTTGAATGCATATTTTAACAGATATCAAATAAAGTGCACGAAAGTTTACCATTCCCCTCATTATCTCCCAAACTTGAATATTTGGGACATACATAAACATTTTCTGTGGACTACAACTACTAAAATTCCTGGATATATTAATAGTACAGAATTGTTTTTCACGAACTGGACTTGATGATTTTATTTCTTTTTACATTAATAAGCAAGACGTTCTCCAAAGAACGAACAGACATTTTTCGAAGGTTTATAAGTAAGGTATGTAAGGTAGGTAAAGTAAGTAAGGTAAGGTAGGTAAAGTAAGGTAAGGTAGGTAAAGTAAGTAAGGTAAGGTAGGTAAAGTAAGGTAAGGTAGGTAAAGTAAGTAAGGTAAGGTAGGTAAAGTAAGGTAAGGTAGGTAAAGTAAGGTAAGGTAGGTAAAGTAAGTAAGGTAAGTTAAGGAAAGTTCTAATTTTTTGATATGGAAAAATAGCTAAATGTATATAGTACCTTGAATAATGTATTCAAATAACTAATGGATTTGATTTTACCAATAGCAAAAATAAGTTTTATTTCATATAATTTCTCAAAACTACGACGGAAAACAAAAAATATTTCGTTTATTTATATTTTATTGTGTTAACCTAAACTAAGCTATTACAAAAGGCGGACGTAATTCCTAAGGGCATTCTCTACCAGTCAACTTACGGCATAGGTGACAAATCGTTGTCAGGTGGCAACAAGAAACAATAAAAATTTAGTCTGAATAATGAAATGAAATTTATTTTAGGCGTTGTCGAATCAACAGGCCGATTCATCTCAAGCAAGCGCACAATTGTTGAAACGCCTAAATAAAATCTAATCAAAGCTGTTGCAAACAACAGTTGCGCAACTAATTGCGTCGCCGTACGTCGTGTACTGGACAGGACATTCTAATTAAGGTCAATATTGTCATCCGACTATTTGTTGTTTGAATTGTTGTCGATAGGGTTGTCGAATTCGACTTTTTGAACATCGTACGTTTTCATTCGAGTGATTTTTCTTATGGTATCGAGCATTTGTTGAAATCATGTCGATAAAAATCTTTAATTTTATATTTTATTTAGGATAGAAAAATTCGTGTGTATAGTAAAATGAAGAATGAGTTATTGAATCAACAGAAATCGAGTTTTTTTTATAAAATACATTATGTTAAAAAAAATTAGTGATAGTCTTATGAAATTTTCTGTCCCGTTTTTCAGGCTTCATTTTAAAAAATTACTCAGGCATGTATCCTTTTCAGGTCTTGCCAAACTAGGCTTCAATAACGTGTGAATGTCGAGAGTATTCACCCAAAGATTAGTGAAATGACTTAAAAGGACAAAATCTTGGAAATTATTATTATTAAAAAGTTTTATTTCAATAAAGCTAATCTGTTATACGTATAAAATATTTTGAGAAATATATATATATAAAACAAATAATACATCGTTGTATTTACTTCTGCATGTTTTTTTAAAAAATATTTGTATGATAACCCTATTCTGAGATGGCTTGAGCGCTGCTTTATATCTGCAGTTTTCAAATTAATCCGGGTAATAAATACCGAGTATATTTAACAAGGATGTGACCGATGAGTTTTCTCGCTTGGATTGTTTAACTTTATTTACCCGATAACTTGATATTATGATTTTAACTACCACCATCCATAACGGCACGAACTTTCTACTGTATGAAAATATATGGGATGGACAGATCAAGGAAATCAATCTTTAATTAAAACGTGATACCTTTGGCATTATATGATAGAGAATAACTAGAACTCTGGGCTTCTGAGTTCTCACTCTGCGAGAGGCCTTTTTTCAAAGACCTTTAAGTGGAGTATAATAGCAACAAAATTTGACATGGTTCGTGTTATTGCAGAAATTCGTTTGTAATGCCTGAATATCTCGTCCACTTCATCCCAGGCGCACAGGCAACATTATTTTTAATGTACTTTATTGCATGTTTTTATAATTGTATAACATGTTTGTATAAAATTACATATATGTATATATATTACATATATGTATATATGATACATTGATATACATATAAGCTTACTTACTTACGTGTAACTTGCTTACTGTAAATTATAGAATCTCAATATAAGTGAGGTAGCTTAACTACCAATAACTGCCCCACTGCTGGGCTAGGGTTTCCTTGCACAACGCGAGCAATTAACGCTGTAGAATACAACAATAAGCAAGTACGAATGTGTAAACTCGAAACACACCCAAGGGACTCTTTGCCAACATAGTTAAAGGCAGGAGCCAATCTCACGCTCCCCGGGTGAGAGTCGGACTTTTAAACTAATAGGCTATCACAATAATATATGCTACAACAATAAGATGGGGCAAACATGGACCTCATCATGCGCCTGATAAAGATTAATAGCAATTGTTTCGGATGCGGTTGCTATTTCTAAACGTAAGGCGTATGTTTTCTGAAGCAAAACGAGGGCGAGTTACCTGTGTAGTATATTATATAATCACTTGGCTAAACTACTTTTCTAAACGGCGTATCGTTTAAAGCTTAGTTGTAGTAAAGCCAACCTTCACTGCATCCAGATTCAAAATCAATCTTGTGTTGTAATAATAAAATTTATTTTGAAAATAACTAATCAAAATTAGGTATTATTATTTAATTAGTTCAATGAACAAGTTATGGTGCATATTTGTCTTAAATTATTCCTAATAATTTTTTCAGCGTCTGTAATCCAAAGATTGTCTTTGACAAATTGCTTGGTAATTAAACCGCCTCAGTGCGTAAATATATTGCTTTCTGCCGAGTAAATATAATATCTTATATAGTAGTATATTTCTAAATGTGGATATCATTGGGATAATCATTTATAAATAACACCGTAAAATCCAAGCAGAATGCCATAAAGGCTTAACGGTGTCTGTCGCAACCGGACGACTGTATTGATCGGTGAATTGTTTTCGGAAGCTGCCAATGTTATTGGAACACCGTCTAATATCAAGTACCTATACTTCACTGTTGCCAATGAACTTCACTCTGCGTTATGTGACAATTGATAAAACGGCCCTCAAAAAAGTTTCTTGGCGATGACGAAGTTTAAAAATTACAAGATGATATAGTGACAAATCGACAATATACAGCTTCCTTTATGACGTTTTGCGAATTTTTTCATAGTTAACAAAATATACATTGTCACTCAGTCGGGGCTCCAGAACAGCCACGTTAATTATAATATATATATATATATATATAGGTATAGGTAAAAAGTTATAGATAATATAGTATATATATAGTTATAGGTAAAAAAGGACCCAATAAGTTTGGCACACTGCATTACTTTGCCACTTTTTAGGCCGACTATCCAGTCGTATCCAGAAGTAAAAATACAAGAAAAGGATAGATTATTATATTATTACCAATCTTTCTTCATATAACTTTGCAGATGTTACCTAAGGTCCAGATAAATACCCTTTGAGATAAGACAAATTCATGTGAAAAGACAAAAACTCAACTTGTTTTATTTGCCGATTTTAAGTTATAATTACGTAAAATATATTTTGTATATGTAACTAAAGAATTTTCGTAATTAACCATGTTAATGAGACACGACAAAGTATAATATTTTGTCTGAGAGGTGTCTGTAGATGAGTTTATATATCAACGACGAAGTAATATCTCAAAGGTCCCAGAAGATGTTCCAATAATTACCGAAAATATTTATAACAACTCTAACGCTATAGAAACAAAATTGAAAATCGATTATCTTCGTTCGTCTCAAAAAACTGTCTTGATATTCTATGTAGGCGACTCTCCCCTCGACATCTACTGCAGCGGAAGAAAATTTGTCAATTTAAGTATGTATCAACCGATAGCGAAAGAGAATTACATATCGTAACTTTTGGAATAGGAATACGACCATAGATTAACGGGAGAAAGAGGAACTTAGAAAGTTAGAACAATTTTATAGTTAAAATTTCACAGCGAGGTTCGAAGTTCATACTTACCTAGCCATAGCGTTCATACTTAGCATTAGCCAGGATCATCCTGCCTGCCGAGCGAAAAATCACGGGTTCGATTTCCGCCCGGGGCAAGTAATTATGTAATAGATAAATGTGTGTCTTTGGGTCATGGGTGTTTGTGACGTAATATTTGTGTACGTCCACACCACCTTTAACACAGGAAAACAGGAATCAGAGCATGTGAATATTTCTTTGTCGTATATGAAATCGGACTCAATTTTGAAGTTTGAAGTCGCAGAAACTTGTCAATTTTCAGAAACAGGGGAAAGATAATCAACCCTTTATATTAATGGAAGAACTCTGTAAAAAAATAAAATAGATATATATTTTATTTCTACTTAATGATGCTCCGTAATCAGATTTACCTAGTTAATACTTTAATGTACCGTATATTCTTATATTTACAACTATGTAACGTAAGTCGGAGACAGTCATGAATACGGTTGCAAAATGGAACGCACCGATGGAATGAATAACAACACTAAGCAGTTCGCCTTTCGCCACCGTCCTATTGGCGTATGTGGCGAGGGGCTATGAGCCTCAAGGGTGATCCTATTTACCCGGGCTTGGATCTCGGCGGAACAGGGGTCCTCCAGTGAGAATGTGTGGGCCCCGGCGCTTAGCGGAATATCCCGTCCGTTAGACCTACTAGGGTTTGCAGTCAGTCTTCCTAGAGCTGGGCGGGGAACTATCGTGACTGGGAAAGCTCCCGCTGAAGCGGGTAACCGTCCGGCGTTTGAGCATGTAGGTGCGCAATCCCTCTCAAGGCTTTATGTGGCCCATTGTGAGCTCGGTCGAACATCAACCTCTAGGCCAGCGCATTTAGGTCACGTTTGATCCGGGGACAGCGGGCATGTGATCAGGTTTTCCGGTGTCTGCGCTTCTGTGCAATCATATTAAACAGGTGGACCGATAGAACCAGCGACAAGTCTGTACCAGCTCTGGGTGGTAGCCACCGCTAATGCATCTAGAATCGAGGTGATAAACACCTGTGCGACAGCCTCCACACCCTCATCTGTGTTCAAGTGCAGATGGTATTTAATCGTTTTCATTTGTCACTGGAAGCCTTCCCAGTCTGTCCTGCGGCGTACTCTTGGAAATGTGACGTGCTCTGCCCCAAGGTCAAAGTTAACCATTATGAGAAGATGCTGTGTGTCCAGATCATACAGCACCTCCACATGGACTGGACATGGCAGGTCCTTGTAAAGCACTATGTCCTACACATCCGCACAACTTCTCTCTGAAGTGGAGACGTGGGTGGGCGCATCTGCTTTGGCATAGAGTTTGTGACCCACAGCGTTGACAATTCTGGAACCTCAAGACATATGCTTGGCGTTAAGGTCGCCAGCGATGAAGGTCCCAGGACCGTCCCGAAGGACCCAGGAGCCCAGTTAAAGGACAAACACTATGGCCGAACCCCCTAGTATTTGAACCGTACCAGCGACTGTACCTCTCTACTAGGAACTATTACACGTTTCATTGTAAGTATGGTTAAAACAGTGCATTCTTGGGGAAAGGTTACTCTACTAGAAATACCCAATTATCCGACCGCGAAGATTTCTGACAATGGCGCCAGTACAGGCTGTCCATCTTCGACACGTTTAACTGCATTTTTCCGCTAAATAAACAAACGTACATATGTAAGTATTTACATATGAGATATTGGCCAAATTGAAAGGACTATAAAGATCGATATAAGTCCATTGAGATTCTATAAGCCAACCGTGGAGAAGAAATGAGATCATTGACCCTGCATCAGAAGCGCTCAGAGCATAAAAGTCACTTACAATAAATCCCTTCATCATACTCATTTACATAAAGTGAAAATGCGAGATAGCAGCAAAGTTTTGACGTCATTGCGCAATCGTTTAATAGCTTTCAGCGTCTGTATAATGTTGGGGAATAGAGGTACTTGATATTTGCATCGCTGGACTATTAAACCGGCGCGAGGAATTGAAAACTACTCGAGAACGGAGTTGAAGATATCTTTCGAGTTCTGAGCGTGATTTATTAACACATCTCTATACTTCTATCTCTCTTCCAGTCGCTATAGATATAATATACTGGAAAGCAGTTACAAATGTTTGTGTGCAATAAAAATATGACATGATGTTCGCGTCGGTCGCATCAGGCGATACGTTGGTAGTAAAAGTAAGGGATGTGTATCATGGAAGTGTAGTAAAGGATGAATATCATGTACCTTACTCGATATTGCGGTTAATCGATTAGGTGGATGAATTAATGAAATAACTAAGTATCGGACACACTTATATTACCCGAAGACATAAGGCCCAAGGATAATAATGCGGTAATTTTTTAAATGCGAGATGCGCTCTACACTCGGTGCGCAAATACCTCATAGTCGTTGTTGCAGGAAAATTTAATTAACTTTGTGTATTCGTGAACTCTTTGCAGCGGGTCCCATTATGAGTCCAACTAAATTAAGTTGAGTTCAATCCCTCGAAGTAACGAGTTTTATATCACAGTACACATCTGCTTGTTTCACAAAGCACAAATTAGGCCTAATTGGAGTATAGGTCTTACCTAAAATCAGTTGGGTATTACATTATGAACTTAAACCATTTGGTGGCAGACAATATTAAAGCACAATCTCAACCATTAATGTTACTGATAAGTTAGAACACTAAAGTCTTTGGAGCGACATCTCTGTTGCTACATCTACATGTTCTACCGACTCTATAGTATCGAGTGATCGGAGGATCTATTTAAGTTACCTGTTTTTCCTTGATCACATCACTCACTGAAGATTGAAAATTCCTTTATATTGACATTTCATCGTGACGATATCCCGTACAATACGATTTTAATATCAGTAATGCCATGAGCGATCAAGTTGTGAAATAAACTACCTTCCGAGGCTTGAAACCCTACGATATGTGGTTTTCGAAAAAGATATAAAGTGCTTTCGTAAAGGGCCGTCGACGCATAGGCTAATCTGCTCGAGTAATATCATATTCACATTCATAACCGAGGAGCCTTGTGTTTTCATTCATTATGCACACTGCAAAGGACTGGAATAACTTGCCCGCGTCAGTGTTCCCGGCTACTAACGATGGGGGAGTCTTCAAGAGGAGAGTGAATTTAGGGTATTGTAAGCTAGTGCGTTCACCATCTTAGACTTCGTCACCACTTACCATCAGGTGGGATTGTTGTCAAGCATTTACTTATTGTATGTAAAAAAAGGCTGCTCAAAAGGTGGCCCGTTTGCTTTTTGATCAGTCCTTGAAACTACCAAAGAAAGATACCAACCTGAATACAATATTAATTGTAAATGAAATTACGTCACAGCCATTTCACGACCTTGCCCGAGATTCCTTAACGTTGTCGATCATTAACCACGGGGCCATGAAAGATTTTAATGTAATGTTTAACCATCTTTAAGTGTCTAAATAATAACTTTTATAGCGAATGTCCAAGGTTCTTGTAAAACTCACTGTGTTTCTTCTGATATCAGCTCGAATAAGGAACTTTTTCCATTATAGCTGTAAGGAAAGATAAAAGTAATGACTTTGAATTGTTGACGATCTCAGCGTTAAATTTTGGGAGCATGCCCAATTCAAAGTTAGTGCTTTAGTTAGTTAGTTAGTTAGTTTTAGTTAGTGCGGTAGTGCAAAGAGATTAAGATGATATTTGAATTGTTTGTAACTTACATTATGGGTCAAATAAAGGATACATTTCATCTTGGAAAATTAATCTGTTCCCAAGAAACTGGTGTTAAATTAATGTAGTAGATTGTTTGTATCCTTAATTTAAATTCGTACAATAAATGACAACGATCAGGCTTATCGTCTTATGCTACTTTATACCAGTCAACACTGGGTGATGATGAAAAATTAAAGCAGGTGTAATAAACATTAATATTATAAATTGTAATCATTATTCCTCTCCTAATTGGTGGTACTCGGACCCATTCTGAGTCCTTTGAATCCAATCCAAGTTGTTTTCTTCAAGTCATCAGTTCGCCTGGTCTGGGAGCGACCTGCGCTCCTTTTGCTAAGGCCTCGATGACATACATAGAATTTATTTACCCATCGGTTTGCCACTCCAGACGGCTCATTTTTGAAGCTACGTCGAGTTGTTTGACATATACATATTTAATACTAGGCAACCGCCCTCGCTTCGCTTCGCTTCAGAAAAACTGAAACTGACTACTTTACGCTTAGAAATAATACCTGAATTCTTTTTAGACTGGGTTTTTCTTATTCTATGAATTAGGAATACATATATTAACTGAAATGAAAAAAAAATATTAAATATTAAGTGATACTTACACATTACATGGTTAGTTATACACTAGTGAAAACTTAAACGAAATCAGTTAAGCCATTTCTGAGACTAGCACGTACAATTGTATAAATAAACAGACAAAACTTCTTACAACTATTGTTTTGGATTCTATTGTGTTAATAAGGTCTCTTAATAATTTTTTTTTTCATAATGTAACTTTAATGTATCACTTAAAATTTTGTTAGATACACATATGTACATACATACATACATATTTATATTGCCGTGCTTATGGTCTTTTAATAAATAAAGTTTTGAGTATCTTTGTGCGGCTACAGTACTAATTGTTTTCTATCATTGTTTCTATTGTAAAATCAATTCCTATGTCAATACAATGGACAGATACGAAATTTATTATATGCCTGATAAGAATGTATAACAAAAGTGGCAAGATAAATACAATAAGTACGATATTATGAACTTGTAGGTACGCATCACAGTAACAGCGTTTATTATATTGTCTAATTAAATTATACTGTGTATGATTGAATAATATAATAATTAAGCGTATTGCAATATATGTGTAGTCCTCAGATTGGATTTCTTGTATTTTCTTTCTGCTCTTGGTTGTGTTCATGTTCATTTAGTATGATGTTTGAATGTTCATTTAGAATTAATCTTTTTTTAATCTGTTATTTCCTTACTTTTTATTTTTATTTTAATAAATGTTGTGTAGATGCATCAGGCTGACCTAGTGCCTCAAAGGTTTGTGCTGAAAACCAGCGCTGCTAGTAGTCTAGTAGCTATATTCTGAGATCAGACCTTTTTGTATATAGTTCTAGAGCAGTATTAGTTTTGGTTTATGTACTTCGTTTTTTTTTGTTACTTATATATATATATATATATATAGATTGTTGTAGTACTAATATGCAAATAAATATTTCTTTCTTTCTTTCTTTGCAGTAAGTGCAATTTTTACCTTCTTAAGGTATAAGTTTGCAGAAGCGAAGCGACGATGGTTATTAATTTGTTATAAATGTCTCCACCGGTCGACGAGCGAACAAGTAATTCTCCACTTGGCAGTCGCGGCCCACGGCACAAACAACTAAGATGGATAAAAAAAATTACATAAAATACACAATTCTTCATAATAGCGAGCCAGCGATATGGTTATGAATAATTACTAAACATAATTCCTTGTCGCGATCCATCATGATAGTGAAAACCTGACCAGTGATTAGTTAGAGCTGCGGTAATAAGCCAATTTCTTAATTATTTCCCTTGCCTGTGCTAGCGGCAATGAGCGTGACTATTATATATGTTTTGATCACACAAATCTCTTTCTGCGTCAACGTGATAACCTCAAAAACTACCGCATGGATTTTTACCAATAGACAGCGATTTTACACAGAGGTTTAAGTGTATATGGATCAAAGAATCAAAAAATGCCTGATATGAACAAATGTAAATTGTTAAGATTGCAACTATGATTTGTGAATGTAAGAATCATGTTTCACGCAGCGAAGAAGATGGTTTAATAGTAACTTAAAAGGTAAAGAGTGGCATACCTTACAAAAACTAATTTCCTTAATTTATCTAGACATATAATGAAATTCTAACTGATCGCTTTCTGTACATGACGGATATATGAAGAAAAAACATTATTACGGGCCTTTATTAACGCAATAGAACCCAAAACAATAATTGTTAGAATTTTTGTCTGTTTGTCTGTGCGTTGGTTCACGCTAATCTCAGAAACGGCTTTGCCGATTTCTTTCTGGTTTTTACTAATGTATTGCAGTAAGCATCACTTAACACTTAAAGTTTGTTTCATTCTAATCCGTCCATATAAAAAAAAGTAATAAATTGATTTGAAATAACGCGTACTATTTACTTAACGTAAGGCGTAGTTTTCCCGAAGCCAAGCGAGGGCAGTTTGCTAGTTATACACAAAATGACCAAACTAAGTATTGCCATAGTACAATCAAACGATAATACTGTAAGTATTACGTTAAGTTTTGTTTTCCGTTATAGTTCATAAATAGATTCGTGTAATGTTGTATTTTATTTTACACTGTAGTCCTCTGTTTGACATAGTAAATAAATGCAGCAAAAACAATACAAAAACTTCTTGTTGTTGCTGTTGGGTATTGAACTATATATTTTTTAAAACGACACGGCACCAGAACCCCGAGGTACGTAGGAATTGGGTCACCCGGAATTTAATACAACGTTTTATTTTTAAATTCACAGTGTACACAAAACGTGGAAGGGAACAATGGGTAAAATACGTTGATTTCAACTGAACGATGGACAGAGTCCCATGTAGCCTATCTCGGGTATCTAGGTTACCTCCGAATGCTTTCCGTCACTGAAGGGATTGAAATTTATTTTGTAAGTAGCTGATACTCGCGACTTTATGTTGCTTCTTATATTAACAATGTGTTTTATGGGCGGAGCAAAAAAACAAAAATACACCACTAAACACGTAGTGCTTATAAAAATCTTTGTTTCTTAAACGTTTAATAACTTCATATTAAATGAAGATATCGCAATACTTTTTATTTTAGATAAGGGCCAAATTACTATTGAAATCTATCTATGTGATTTTTATGATGATCCAGATGGTATTTCAAAATTAGTATTAGGCGCAGAATTAAAGCTGAGATTCAATCACCGGGAGTTCAGATTATAGTACGTTGAGTTTTAGTCATCATTGCGAATATGTCTATAGCAATGTTAAGTGTTTAAAATCCCGTTCCATACAGCATTGTCCGCACTTACAAAAAATAATATTCGATGTTAGAAAGTTTATAATCAAACAACCACATACCTACAAACACGAACGCACACTCTAACAAACACACTCACGAGCATGTGTGTACGCACATGCAATAAAAATGCACCTTCACGTAAGGATTATATTATCAATCAAGTCATTATTATTATTACTGGTATTATTATCTTTCCGTGAAGCATGTCTGGCTAGCTACTCCTCTCCTGCTTGAGTCAGTTGAGTGAGTTGTGTTCTGGCTGGGAGCTCGAGAACCAGTATTTTCTTTCTTACTTTATTCTTCTTTCTCGGCCGACAACACATTAATGATGCCTTTGGTGTTACTCACGTCCATAGGCGACAGTGTCCACTTACCATCATAGCACGTCGGCTCGGTTGTCGGCTACTAACATGAAAAAAAACACTACCGCAATAAAATGCTTCATTTATATATGAACTCCTTCGAAGAATTTTGTTATTTTGGATTACATTTCATTTATACAAGTCATCTGTTTTTGACGACAGTAGACATACAAGTTTCTGTATAAATATTTGTGAAACCGCTGTTGTTGTATAAATAACAATCAACTCTATTGTATGAGAATGACAGAAAAACCGAATCAAACGGTCGAAAATGCCGCACGCAACTGCCATCTGTTCATGCATAAAAATTTAACTACAGAGTACCTACCGTTCGCTTGAAAAAGCATTTTTAAACCGAATATTTCCATCCGAATTTGAATGGAAACAAATCGCATCGCTCTCTGGGAGACATATCGATTTGATGCTATAAATTCCGATTGAAATGGTGAAAGCGAGTGAACTGTGAAGACTATTTGATAAGTATCAGGATATGTCCTATTTCTTTTGTATGTAACCTTATCATGTATCTTTATAAAGCGCCTTTCGCTGATATTTTATGACCTAAACTCCAAAACTGCACTTATTTTTATGTTAATAAACGACAAACGACAAGACTAAGCGACCGTCCGACGTCGCCCACGGACATCGGCAAGACCAAAGGTACCACTGATGCGTTGTCGGCCAGGAAATGAGAAGGTAAGAAAGAAAGTACTGGCCCTCAAGCCATTGCAACTCAAGCACTGGCTGATTCTCATGATTCCTCACCACATCAAAAAATATATGCTGATGAATTTCCGAGTCTAGAATATAATCCTCGACCCTTTACGCAGTACGAAGGGCTGCTATTAAATGAGCTCCAGGGTTAACTAGAAAATAAAATACACCGACTTACTTATTCAGTTACACCCAACACATATGAATGATTGTAAACTTATATCTTTGTGGGCATCATACATTAACTGACTCGCCATCACCATAATCTATGTCATCGGGATGAAATATCAATATATAATCGTGAGTACTTGTTACAGTCAAAACACGTACATATCGCACCTTTAGAATTAAAGTAACTTAACTCAAAAATTGCAATTTATGGGATATGACGAAAAAAGTTTTCAAAAATGTATGGTCTTGAGCGAATTTAAAGAGACTGATGTATGAGGTTTTCCCTTTTGCCCTTCCTCACTCATAATTCGGGCTCTTTTTCACCATGGGGTCTTAGAGTAGGCTTTTTTAAGTAAATTTATAGTAAAATCTGGAATTTCAGGAATTTTGAGTTAAGTCACTTTAATTCTGAAGGAGCGATATATACGTATAGTAAATTAATGATTCTTACTTATGGTGTATGGTAAAACTGTTTTATTACTATATTAAAAACAATGTTTCTGCATGTCGTAATGATCGCGATAACCTTGAAAACTATTGCAAGGATTTTTTTGTGGCTTTTACCAATTAATAGATCTAATAATATATAGTCACGACCAAAGTCTAGGTGTATGGAAATAATATGAAAACTTTAAGAGTCACCAGATAAAAACGAGTAACAATAACCCCCGAGTACGGTGATTGTTTGTGGATGTAATAATGTGTTTTCCGGCGTTAAACGAGAGAAGGGGGGGTAGAAGTTTCTCATAAATGACAACTACAAATATCACTGGTTATTGCAAACTAGAATAGTACTTATTCAATAACCTAGTTTCGTTTTTGTTTGGATAAAAATTGAAAGTAAAACAGCCTTTTACTAGTTCCAAAGTAATAAATATTGGCAGGGTATCAATGTCAATACTTCGTGTTATTATCGAAGTTTTGTTCTAGATGACTGCCGGTAGTCTTCAAAGTACTCTTCAAGTACTCTTCGATATTCCGATAATATTCTTTCCGTCTCGTTCTTGCTCACACCTTTAGTGTTACCTGTGATAATTAACCAGTGCAATGAGAATAATCGAATTAGATGGATTACTGTTTTTTGAGCACAGCATTCTATATAAGCACATTAAGTAACTCACTGCATACTTGATATAATGAGAGGGCACTGACGATGTCTTATTACGCGCCTTTTCGCTTACAGGATGGGTGTGTGAGATATTCATGTCTCAAGGGACATCTTTTTACCAGAGATATAACCCGGGAGAACAAGGGTCGCCCGGTTGAGAGGCAGGCCCCGCCGTTGGGCAGGAATCCCTAATTCCGTCAAACCGTGCCAAGTTCGCTGTCAATAATCCCCCCAAATGGGCGGGAAGCTAATCCGACTCAAGGAACTTCCGCGGACGCGAGTACCCTTCCGGCGGTTTCGTATGGAGGGGTACGATCCCTCTAAGTGCCACGTGTAGCCCGTTGTCGGCTCGGTCGAACATTGACCTCGTCAACCGGAACACATCTTCTATTGACTGCACTCGGAGGTCGCGCGCTGTGACGTCATTGCGCACATAGCGACGCGCCCGCACGATCGCTCGCGGAATGGTGTTTTGCGTACACGTACCATGCCGGCGCCGCGTACGTCAATCGTGAACGAATGTACGTATAGTACACATGTAAGCACCGGATGGAATACAGTTTATGTCGCATGCGACTGTTCCAAGGCGAGGCAAGAGCGCTGCGCCATCCGCAACAAGTTGTCAATGGTACATCCGAAATTTTCATGGTTGGTTGCCATATTACCTCTGATCCACGAAGGCGCAGCGGCGACGGCGTTTTACGTCGCCCTGCGAGCAAGAAGGGGACCGTCTTACCAACGTTGACGGTTATTCTCTACTTGACCAGCCAAGGCTTCAGCAGGTGCAGCAGGCGTTGCATTCTACTGACGACGAACTCGGCAGGGCGGAACGAGAGAAAGAACGCGCTGTCATCCACGAACAACGCGAACACTGCGTCCCGTTCCCACTCTTGGCGGTGGCCCTCAAGAGTGGGAATGTTGTTTGTGTACAATGCGTACAGCGGTGGCGAAAGGCAACTCCCCTGCGGTACACCCGCATATGGGGCGGGGGTCTGTCATGTTTTCGACCGATATAACGAATGACCGCCCATCTAAAAACGACGCTATCAATCTAACTAGCATACGACATTGCCGGTAAGACATTGACGTAGTATGATCGACAACTATGGTTTTCTCGTTTGTCGGCTAACGACATAAAAAAACCAGGAGTTAAAGTGACTCATAATGTCTTATGATAGTTTTTGTTTATTAAATCAAAGGAAATCCTTTGGCGCGATCAGAGAACTTACATATTACATTACTTTACATACAGGTGTCCCCTCACCATTTTGAACTTTCCCCTTTGAAAAGGTTTTAGCTACGTTTCCACAAGGCGATCAAAATAAGGGTATAAAGTTGTAATGTAATATATTAATGAATCCCTCCCCTTCGCCTGGCCTTCTTATTTAGCGTACAGACTCCATTAACAGGATGGTCCTCGCACCGTTGTTCAAGAGTATGAAACACGCGCAGAAAGGTTGACTTGGACTGTAAAATGAATTGAGTCCCTTAGGTATGTTAGATGCACAAAACACCTACTAAAACACTTTTCTCATCTTTGCAATAGGGCACCAGGACATTTTCAATTAAAAGGAAATAAATACTAAAGAATTTTTCATAATGGCATCTTCGTAAAGGCTTGTAGTCTTTCAACTCGTATTTAACGTATGTTCTATGTGAAAAGACAACTGTGAAAGTGGATTTATGAATAACATTGGCTCGTAAACGACTCATTTTGACCATGAACCTGTCGTTAGAGTCGCGGTTCGAAACTAAAGAACTTTTATTTCGGGTTTCAATTATTTTTATTTTAAGTCAATTTCATTAAAGACGTCTAACTAATTCGCACTGTAAACAAGCCATTAACTGTTTTTTTTTCATTACTAAATTGATCAATGTTGATGCAGTATGTGAATACAATATTTTTATAGAAACTGCCAATTTGACGCGAGTCACGAAGCTGTTTCGTGAAATTCCACACGCAATTATTTTACACACATTGAATACGTAGATCCATCATTAAGATTTCGTATTTATTACTTTTATTCTAGAGACGATATCAACGAATTCCTTGTTGAACTTTGAAGGGCTTGGTTTACATATTGCGAAGAGCGCTGATTGGCGAAGGGTGCTGCCTGGCGACCACCCCACCATAAGGTATCTGCATGAAAAATACTATATTTTTATGAGAAAGCAATTTTGCTAACGGAGGCTTTAGAGTCCTCAGTCGCAGTCGATGCCTTACTTTGCACAAGAAAACAAAGATACGAGAGAACTATATGCACCTTCTTATCAAACATAATGTAAGCCATCATTTGGCTTACCTTAGAAACACTGCAGTAGCAAGCGAAAACAAACTAATAATGTCCTACCTTGGTGATAAAGGATTACTTGGCTTCATCGTATGGCTCAGCAATATCGCCGATGAGACCTGCATGACCACTGGACTATGGCCAGGATGGGTAAATTTCCAGCGATAACAAAACTAAAGTTTATTACTAGTCCCGTTCTAGATCCAACTCTACAAAAGCAAAAACATCTCATTCAACCATAAGTAAGAAGACGTCATTGGACGTTTACGCCATTTTAAAATGTGTTCAATTTTAAATGCAGAATTTTCAATTAGCATTACTAAATAAAGGGGGTCTTTTTCTTTTTTTATAAATACATTTTTACTGAGCAAAATAACATGTCTTATAAAGTGTAACGTTTTCAATACATTGCATGCCATCTAATGGTTGTAAGTTTTAAAGAGAAAGCGGAGTACTAAGTCCTAAGGGATAGCAGGTCTATATTTTGCTTACATTTCAATAAATAATTATATGATATACCTTTGACATTTTCATAGAATTCTTTTATATATCTACAGATGTTAATAGCCAAGTATCACGGCTCGGCGCCGCGATCTCTTCTCTGACGTCAAATGATGTGATAAATAACGCTGATATTAACCACTCCGCGTATATCAAACGGTAAAAAAACAACAACAACACCACAAATTATACATACACAAATTCTATTAGGAACTATACTGAGCCACATACAAGCATAAACTTACCTCTATATATAAATCTCTTTAAAGAGAAAATTGCATAAATGTAAATGTAAAAATAAAATACTATTGTTTATAGTGAGTTAATAACAAAATAATGACATCCTTAAACTAAAAGAATAATTGATCCTAATTATGTCAATCTACTGACAAACAAGATATTACTAACAAAACCATAATCGTAAAATGGGAAGCTTTTATCATTTAATTATTGGACGAAACAGAATATCTTGGAAATATACCTAATTATATATGTAAAGTTATTTCAGACAACATATAAACTGTTCACTCAGATAATTTTCAAATGATTTACAATGATATTCAATTAAAACCAATCTAAAATAGATAACTTTTGAACTGGATTCTCTGCAAATGATCCTACATATATGTATATTAACCCTAACCCAAATTGTGGGAAGTATTAGTAAAATAAGCCTTTAATATATGTATAATGAATTTATTGATTACTTAATAGCATTCCTTGCATTTAGAATTTGTAGAACATTCACAATAATTGTAGAGTGCCCTAGAGATCAAAATACATTTTTGATCAAATCAACCAACTCTGTCAGCTGATATTTACGATCCAAACAGGCTCACATACACCGTCGTGTAACCTAATTTGGGAGCATTGTGAGATGGTTGTTTTTATTATGGCTATATTTCCCGAACATTGCAGCTTGCCCTCCTTCCACTGAAGTAAACATCGCGATCGGTTCAAAGGGAGCCAGTGCTCTGATGATTAATGAATTGCCCGGCACCCGGCACACAATAATTGTAGTCGATTTATTATCTTTATTCATTTGATACGTGAGTTGTACAGGCGAATAATGACTTACTGACATAAAATTTTGAAAGGTAAATGATGTAAAAAAAGTATAGTGATATAACACGCATAATGACTTTTATACAATAATGACATAAACCTAACATAACACACATACACAATGACTTAACGCCATCGCAAAACATGTAATGATTAATGAACTTTCCAGCGCATGCTACGCAATAATTATAGCCGGTTTAATATCCACATTATTTTATAGATTAATTCCTAGCGCATGATAACTTAGTGACATACAATTGTGAAAGGTAAACGACATAAAAATAAAATTGCTTGAAGGTATAACCACATACCACAACCATACATGACATTGAAATAAAACAGATACACGAGTAAACGCATTATCAACCTAAAAGGTCAAAATTATGATAAATCATCTGACGCATTATAGACAATAATTTCAGTTGATTTATGTTCTGTATTCTTTATATGTTTGTTGTAGCTGACGTATAAACTTCAATAACATAAATTCTTAAAAGCTAAACAAGAAAAATGTTTTATCGTCGTATCTAACGTTGCATAATAAACATAAGTTAAAAAAAAACTCAAAGTATTATTATACTATAATTACATAATGACTTAAACGCATATTGACTTAAATAACCCAAATGCTAAAAGATATAAATACTTATGTTCATTATAACGATACACACATAATGACTTAACCTCAAAATGTCTCATATGGGTGTAATACGTTAATTATAATTCTTTTCGGCACATGAAAGACGATAATAAAATAAATACAAGTAATAAAGTCTATGGACAAAGCAGAATTTTGTCATCAGTGACCAAAAACTTTATCTGTTAATACTATATAGGTATGTTCTAATTCTTTATTGGGTACGTGAAATTACATTTGATTTCAAAGTTCTAAAGTATATAGTGTCATAATAACGTGTGTCACCTTCAAAATATTGGAACCTATTTATGTTATGTTCCGATCACATTAATTGTTAAGTAATTGTCGCGAAAGTGTCGGTGAATTTAATTTACATAGCCATTGAAATTCTAAAATAATGAAATGAAATCATTGAAACAGAACAACAACAAACAGCAAAACAAAGCAACGGGAGAAAATCAAAAAGGGTTAGATAATATCAGCATAAATACCATCTATCTCGTTTGGGTTGTACATAGTGTTATCCGGTTTCGGTACATCGAATATGGACATAACCCACTTCCAGTATGCAAAGCATGGATCTCTCCTTGTAGCTAAAGAGACTTAGAGTGTATTCGATCAAGCTGCTCCAGATCGAGTAGTAGAATGGTTTGCAACCGACTCAAGTATCTGAAGTACTTACCCCTATTGGGCTTTATATTAGGGCCGACGGTCACCAACAATTATCGTATACTTAAGACGAGTCTTAAGAGCTTAGACAATCAAAGTTCATAGACTGCTCACAAGAAACTTATTAAGGATCGTAAACCAAAGAGGACATAAAAAATAAGTATTTATCGGATATAAAAAGCGGATATGTATTGATTTTTGATTAAATTCTCAAATTCACGTAATATTTCGGAGACGTAAATTATTCTAAGAAAATAAATTCTTCTTAACAGACCTAAATTCTGTGATATAAAAGGTGGACATAATGCTAAGAAAATTTTCTTAAAGTAGATATTGGTATATCTGGTCTAGATTTGTGTAATATTCAACTAATCTTTATTTAATATAACGCAGATGAACCGTACAGAACTCTTAAATTCCAATTTAAACTTTCTTCAATACAAATTACGCAATACGTGATAAAATGTTTAAAAAAAATACTATCTGAAGAAATTTTCGACGCTACTAACTAGAGTACCTGAATACATCACGGCAGTAACTGCTTTCAGTTTATGCTCAGTAAGGTAACTAAACAACAATCATACCATACCATACCATCGGGTGTTTGTTGCTATTACGATCGATATAAGGTATTTGGGATGGTACGATGTGCGTAATACGACTGTATAAAACATGCTTCATATAATTATCCAAATCTGTGGTACACCGAGTTGTCAAGAGGTATCGGCAGACCGGACGATATACGAGACTCGCAGGACAGGGTCGCAAACGGAAAACTGTGGCGAGAGATGACCGTTTCCTTGTTAACCGGGTGCTCAGGAACAGGACTTTAACTTCTTCTGAGGTAAGAACGGAGCTCCAAGAAGTTCGAGGGATTACAGTAAGCACAAAAACTGTGAGAAGAAGACTGAAATCGGCCGGAATAAAATCACATGTGCCTGCCAGGGGCCCCCTTCTTACAATATGCCATCGAGTAGCTAGACTTAATTTTGCTCGCAATCACGAAAATTGGAATGACGAAGCTTGGAGTCAGGTTCTATTCACTGATGAATCCAGATTTTGCTTGAAACCAGATGATGGAAGGGTGAAAGTGTGGAGACGCTCGGGAGAGCGTTATGCTCAGTGCAACATCATTGGAAAAGAGGCATATGGTGGAGGGTCAGTTATGGTATGGGGAGGTATTTGTATGGGGGCACGTACGGAACTGCAAGTCATTGAAAATGGATAATTAACAGCAGTGCGATATGTAACTGAGATTTTGGAACAAGTTGTAGTGCCATTTGCCCCTTTCATAGGAGACGGATTTGTTTTTATGCATGATAATGCACGACCCCATACTGCGGCCGTGGTTGTTGAATACCTTTGAGACCTTGAAATCAACACTATGGGGTGGCCAGCGCGCTCACCCGACTTAAACCCCATAGAGCATGTCTGGGACAAGCTTGGAAAACAAATAAAGAAAAGAATTCCTGTCCCCGCTAATTTGAGAGATCTCAAAAACGCATTACAAGAAGAATGGACCGCCATCCCTCAAGATTTTATTGATAACTTGATTAGAAGTATGCCAAGAAGACTGGAAGCAGTTCGAAGAGCTAGAGGGGGCAACACTAAGTACTGATTACAGCCCACATTATAGCTTTTTTAAGCATTTATGAATAAAAAAAAAATTAATGTTAAGTATAAAAATGTTTCTTTCCTGTAAATTTTTCTTTTTTTCTGAATTTCGTGAATTTTTATCCTTTAACTTTGTTTTTTCGACTTTCGCATTTTTAAAATAACGAAAAATAAGCAAAATACAAATTACTATACTTAATTGTCACAAATTTCCATGATATTTTGTTTTACACGCACTTTTTTTGCGTTCCTCTAATTTTGTCCATGAGTTTACATTCTTACATACATATTCTGTAATAATAATAAACAGTCACACTCACACCCCTGATTCCCCGTTTTGCGAGTAGCATACACAAATATTATATTGCAACCACACATGACTTAAGAAACATTTATCTGCCACATAAATGTTGGCCCCGGCCGCAATGGTACCCGGGACTCCTCGGCAGGTCACTACCAACGGCGTTATGAGGTCGACGATATCTCCAAATCGTATTTTACCTGCCGACCCTGAGCTTTCTTACAAAACAAAAGTTTATCATGCCATTATGAGATAACGTTGAGATGTATGTAATATAAATAAAAAGAAAAAAAGTGTTGTTTAAAATGAAAATCAGAGTAGTTCAATTAGGCTATAAATTGGCTTTTATTTATGTAAAAAAATTTAACTAGTAAAAATTAACCTAGTCCTAATTATAGTTATATTACATATGAATTTATAACTTTTGAATGCCTAGTTCTTCAGCGTGTTAACAAACTGTTCTACATACCGGAACGTAGTGATCAGAAATTTACAAATTAACGAAAAGTTTTGAAGAAGAATGGGACGCGGTGTCAATCCGTTTTTTGCGGGTATTGGCGGGTATTGGTAGATGTAAATAGAGTGTATTAATGAAATAAAAAAAATTAAGTCCATGAAGTCCATGATTTCGCATGCATTAAAATAATGCGCAACTGCTACCTTTTCAATTTGAATTCCTTAATTAATAATTAGTAATAATTTATGCAAATATTATGACAATTGACAGGTTGTCAAATACGTTAACAACAATAACAACTACATATATCGATCACGACAAATGAAACGTACTGACAAATAACGTTTATCTAGGCACTTAATCATTCTGAACTATTATTTTAACGTAAGGAATGGAAACAAAGCGTATGAAGTAATTTCATTGCAACAACGATGAAAAAAATGGTTTACTTGATGAAAAGACACTTATGTTGCGTTGAATACGTTCATGAAGACACAATTTTTAATAATAAATTTGACGTACATAAACTGGAGATACAATATTTTGTCCAATATTCAGACATTAATATTTATTACAATCATACAAATATCGGCCTCGGGTCGCCGCTTCCTACAAATTCTGTCTGTTATTTTCAACGCTGGCAACACGTAAGATGTTTTCGAGTTAGTTACAGTTGGCATCTTGTTTCACGCTCCGGTGACAGCTTCAGTGGATCGAGGGTCGCTTTGATTGTAGAGAGCAGAGAATGTTTTCCCTTGTCCCTTGTAATTATTTTAATAGGGATTCTTATCAGGAATAAGTGTATTACATGTCACCGAAGACCTTGTATTAACAATGTATAGCCAACATGTCACCACAACAACAACAGCTGTATTTATGTACTAGGTACATGTATTTTCTAATTAAGTATTGTATTTTATTTCGGGCAAGGTAGGTACTTCATATTATATACAGGAAAGAAAGCACGTAAAGATACATAATTTTGTTTTCCATTTTTTTACTAAAAGAAATGTATTCTAAAAGGATCGTTTCAGAACGTACCCTAAGATCAATGTGAATATTTATCAACTTATCAATTTATCGTTTCTGTTGTATATGATTGAAAAACTTACTAAAAACTATTTATACACTAAAATCTATATATATAATAAAATTTTAACTGATCCCCGTCTGTACATGAAAGATATATGAGAAAAACATTTATTATTGCAATGGAACCCGAAATAATAGTGATTAGAATTCTGTGCGTTTGTGCGCGCTTATCTCAGCATTGGCTTTACCGATTTCGTTGTGGTTTTCACTTGCATTGCAGTAAGCATCAGTTAAATACTTAAACAGCAATAACAAAGCGTAGTTTCTCGGAAGCGAAACAAGGGCGATTTGCTAGTTTAGATACAACAACAGGGACGTAAAGATAGTGTTAATATATCCACTAGTGTATTTGTTAGATTTCGTTAAACCTACTCCAAAATTAATGATATATTAATGACTTAATAATAATACTGATAATATAATCCTTACGCGAAGTCCTACCGCCAAGCAGGCCGGCTTCTGTCGCCTCTTGCGACACGCTGTTCTGCCAGCATGGGATTGGGGGAAGTATTCTAGGCCGCCCCAACACGGCCAATATTTATCAGGCATTTCATAAAATCTATTTTTAACTCTTCAAAAAGATGTTGGTTTTCAATTTCGTAGTAAAAACATAAATGTTTATTTATGTAATAGCTTAAGCACCTAAAAGACATAATATCTAAAATCTCTTTATACAACTTCTATTCCAATTTTATTTCTTATCTCGCGAAACCGATTCGTTTTCCGGAATCGATTATGTTCTAAGTCCTATGTATTATGTTATATTGAAGTAAAACAAAAAAACAAATATGCAAATATTCAACCTAATATCCTTACCTATATTAAAACTTTCAATAAATATTTTATGTTCAAATTCGGCCCTGTTCCAGCTCTATTATAGGCTTTTTTTGTATTAGATTAATCAAACTTAAGATTAATTAATACCAAAGCTTCTTCAATCGATTAAAATCTAAGGTGATATTCGATCAATTTCATACATCTGAGTTAATTTTATGCCTGTAAAAGTAACATTTGATGTGGTTAACTAACAAAGAAAAATAAAGTCTGAAATAGGTAAAGAATCTTGTCAGTATCGCCCTGTTTGTATTCCATCGGGACCGAGTTGGGTGCTGCAGAGCTCGATGTCCTCGTAAAGCAGTCACTCGGTATCATTGTCCCGTCTGCTGGGCACTCGCACGCAAACATGACTACACGATGTACTGTATTTAGATGCTCAACATTTAGGGTTTAGATATTTGCTGTGAGGTGTAATTTACTCTTTCCATTCTACAGTCTAAGCCAACTTCCCCTGCTTCTGGTTTCCGATAGGGGAAAGATTGAAGCAGTTTCTTCTTTTCGAAAACGATCAGATCTATACCACCAAGCTCACTCGACAGTATTCGTTCAGAGAGACGTTCTGATAAGATCTTTATATGCTTTCTTTACCTTTATTTCTTTAGTTACTTTAGCTATCACCATCTATTTCAAATTAGGGATGATATGGATATGAAATTTCGGATCTGGATATGGATACGGATATATGAATAATATTTAACGGATTCGGTTACGGTTACGGAAAATATTTTCTGATATCCGGTTGTTTCGGTTACGGTTACGGAGCTCCATAACACCCCTGTTTCAAATAAACCGTGAAATGTTTTACTGCGTTTCAAAACCTTTTAAAACAAATGTGTTATCGTGTGAAACTTTGATAACGGGAAGGTACACACCTAATGAACGGCTATCTATCTAGTAACCGCGACCTGCAAACTAACTCGCGACAAATGTTTCTGTTTTCCACAACTACTAAGATATTTATGTTTTTTTATATTTATAAAACTTGGATAATATTGATGTTTGAGTAACAAATGTTTTTAAAAAACATTTTATATAGGTATTGTGACTTGATTAGCAATTTTTTTTATGTTAATAGCTGACAAACGAGCAGACGAGCCACCTGATGGTAAGTGGTCACCGTCGTCCATGTACATCAGCAAAACCAATGGTATCACTGATGCGTTGTCGGCCAGGAAATAACAAGATTTATTAATGACTGAATAATAATATTGTTCATATAATCCTTACGCGAAGTCCTACTACCAAGCATATTTATAAAAATATAAAGAATAACATATCAAATGCCAATAAAAAGATCAAGGAATAACAATGAATGCCGTTTGAAAGTGTGGTATTTATTATAGTTTAGTCTCACACCATCGTATCACAGTAGCCATTCCAAACATAACATGCCAATGTTATATTACCACCAATTTATATACGGTTCTTGATCCATTACAACACATTATTCACCAAATAATTAACTTAAGCACCGTAACAATTATCTATGTTGTATTATAAAATAAATACATTAAGTATATCTATATCTTTATTAAAGTATTAAAGTATTTTACCTCAACCTGTAACGTTATGGCGCAATGATGGCAAATTTAACAATGGTGTTTTTACAGAGTCCGTGAAATTAATAACACCTAAAAATTCATAAGCGCGGTATGATTATGATTTACATAATACGTGTGGTCGAAAATGTTATCTAATTCGTATTTTATTTTTATTAAAAAATATATAAACATTTTATAACGGATAAAAATGGACCTGCCTGCCTAGAATAAGGACTTTAGTTGATAATATTTTATAATAAAAGTTGTAAATGTTAATTAAAAAAAAGAACCTATTTCTAACGTTCCATTTCACAATTTTCCCTATCAGGAATATAATCTAATAAGAAGCTTTTGAGCATTACAATGAAACTATGAAATTATCATTTCATAAAAACATTAGATGAAACGCAAAGTTTAATAATTTTATTATTAAATTATTAGTAGTTATAACAGTAACTATTATAAATCGCGCGATGATTGGAATAATATTATTGGATAAGGATAATAGACAACTTGTTATTATGATTGCCACGACGAAGTAATTAAGAAACATAAAATCATATTGTTACCGTAAATAGTCCCGGTAATTTTTCTTCTGAAAATCCTATGAAATATCACTTTTTTCGTATTAAGCATTTCAGTATGCAGCAGAGGCTCTCTTTCGGAAGCTGTATCAGAGAGATGATGTAAAACAATAAATAATAACAAAATTATTTAGTTGTAATTACAAAACAATGTTATTTGGTACTCTGTTTACATTTTATATTTATTAACTTATTAGATATCGGAGAAAAGAAGAGAAATGTGAAAAAATATGTTTTTTCTGAATCTTAAAAATAATGAAAATACTATCCAAAAAAATTAAGGATAATCTTACATTTCTAAAACCTATAACAATGAAAAAAACTAATGAAATAAATATTGTTCCAGCTATAAAATTACAAATACTTACAGGAAATTTTAGATTAATATTAAATGTGAGTAAAATGGTTGGTTACGAAAAATCTTCCTTAATCACAAACAAACAATTGAGTTTTGTAACTGATAGTACGACAATAACCGCTTTCTTTGTTTTGATTTTCTTTTATTTAATTCTGTGACCGCAAAATAAATAACTTAAATATTTTTGTTTTTTTTTCTTTGGCAGAACACGCGTGAACCCGAAACGCCCTTTCTCCGTGATGGCGGCGCGGCACTGATGAAATGGCGGGAAAACTGACATGCGCTTTAAGAAATCGATGGGAAATAGCCCAAAACGCGCCCCATTTGAAAATTGGGTCTTTCCGGAAATTATGTAGGCGTTTAAATTATATTGGGGATAGACAACAAAATCAATAGTGGATTCATACTGCTGTAGCAATCTCCAGTGTTATATGTGGAAAATACATTTTAAAAAATTGTCCAAAAGAGTTATTCTGTTATACGGCAATTGCTTAGACTGTGACGTAGCATTCCAAATGCTTGCACATTTCCGTCCTTATCACGCCGTTATTAGTTTCATTTGTTTGAAAGTATGCTACAAGTACTCGTATGTAGATACATATATTTAGGCACTTGAATTTAACGTAATTACAATTTTTGTTTCGAATTTAAAAATATCGCAAACGTGCGTAAATTAATTTTAACCATTGAGATGATTTAATTATGAAATCATAAAAATAAATAAATCGTCGAACTCTTTCATGGCTACTAACACTTAATCCCATCAAATTTTGTTTTAGTTTTTTGACTGTGTTAACATGTTTTTTAATTCCTTACAAGTAAGATTATTTCAGCTCTCAGATCCGATCAATCTACGGACGTCCGTCGTAGTTATTCACTATACATGTTATATAAACTTAATTGAAGCTTTTGCTATCTTGCTCGAGGTTCGTTACATTCGTAGGAGTTCTTCTAAATTCATTATTGATTAGTTTTTTTATTAGAATGATTTTACTTAGACAACAGTGTAACTCGCAACAGTGGTGACCCCTGTCTTTCAATGAAAGGGGCTCAGGTGTGATTGACAGATTTTCCTCCAATCGCTAGTGATTATTGTTAAGTCGTCTTATTTTACCAAGATCAAACTGCCCGTAACACTAGGATGTCTTGTGCTCCACACTAACTTTTATTTGTATTAAATATTATTCCAACTCGGTGGTTTTTCCAATCATAACGAAATATAGGTGCAATTTTTTATAAGATGCATATCATTTTACATTTAAAAGCAGGTAATGTTTAATTTTTATAGTAATTGTATTTCATTGTTATTGAAACTCTCATTGATTAATTTATTTACGAAATCGCTCTAACATCACTGCGTGATCCCACGTATATAAAATGGAACTATGTATCAGTGATATTATGGAGCACGTAACAGTAAGCGAATCCGATAGAAAAGTTTCAAATAACTTCGGATAGGGGCACTGTCTAAATGAATAATTAATTACGTTATGACACTTTAGCTAGCCAATCCAATACATTTAGACAGTTTTTATTATAAAATTTTTAAGGCTATTTTTTTCTAGGATTGTAAAACCTAGAAATAATCAAACTGCTACCTTGTAAATACATTATATTTTTTACAAATCCTAAATCGTCTTATAGCCGTAACCGAAATCTTCCGAAACAATCGGATAATCCCAAATAATTTCGTATTCGTAACCGTATATTATATATTTAATAACCGTAACATATGATATATTTATTGTAGACCGCACGCAGCGTACGGCGCATATCGACCATAAAACGCATAGCTACTGCAGCCTGTCACTCGCCATTCGTGTTGCGTCACATTGGTGAACTGCATATTCTCGAATCTCAGAGATCAGATTCACTGTTGTCACATGCCATACCATAAATACTCTATAGTATACCACATATATAGTACCATATTATATAGTATACCATAAATTAATTATTATTAGCTTCGTCTGGGATAACTTGCATGTGTCACTTGTTGTTTTAAAAGGTGTATAAAGTCCGCTAGTCGAAATTTTGCCAATGTTGAGGACTGTACACTATATCTTTCAACTCGAGCCCAGCTGGCACAACAGTGATAATGATAACAACGATTTCATCTAAGAATCAATAGCTATAGAGTTTTCCAGAGAGATTCCATTTACTTGAAATAACTTTGGAAATAGAGTTGGATCCAATTTGTGATAGGGAATTATGTACCATTGTGTTGTTAATGCGTGTCGCATGTATCAGTAATTTGTGTGCTATTGTAAGATCATTGGGCTAGGAATATAAAAGAAGAGCTCACGCGTCTCTTATCTCAGACCACTCACTCCATAAAAGATTTCTTTTCTCTGCTTCCTTCTTCTCAATTCTTCTTCCTTTACAAATTCCATCGTCCACCCACCCACAAAGGCACGTGACAAATGATGAAAGATAACACAGAATTTCGTATTAATGTATGTATTTATTGTTAATACGCGTACGGTACCACAGCGACTACGCCTCTAATGGAAGATATAACGCACATCATAGTCTGCGTTGCATTTGATAATCTATGTGCATCATGTATAGTTTGATACTATTTTCCAAAAAGTAATGTTAAAAATGGGAACGTCATACCGATGCGATGCAATAACTTTTGTGGCTGGTTTAAACAAACAATATATACGTCTTGGTGAAAGCAATTCCTCTGTCATGGAAAGAATAGAGATCAAACATTTTATATGTCATATTAATCGTTCGCTCTCGCCAGGAATCGCACCTTCATTGATCGAACTTATTCTTGCATTTTTATTTCAAACAAATCTACTTGGATGATTTTTTTTTAATATTTTAATAATAATATTTTTAATATATTCATATTTCAAAAATCTACATTTGAAATTGATTTCATAAAGACAAATGCAATGCAGACTAAATCATCATAATAATAATATTGAATAATTATATTCTATAATGCGATTACAATACAACAATTTTATTTCAAATATCCAATAATGACGGTCCAAGTTCAACTACGATTATTATAATAATTATACTTAGTGGAAAATAACTGATAAACATTGGCACTCCAATCGAAGGAAAAAATCGGTGGGAGACGTACACTTGAGGCCGAAATTACTGAATACACTTTTTAATATATTAACATTCAAAATTGAACATTTCGTCCTTTATTATATTACTATATTATTTTTATATAAAGAAAAAATGTCACGTCGAGATAGATTACATCCAATATTTAGACTACAATAATAGCAGACAATTTAAAAGATACAGTTTCACTATGAGCTAGTAATTAATGATAATGCATTATTTATTATTAATTATAATAGTATTTATATTAAGGATGTTATGGATATGAAATTTCGAATACGAATACGGATATGTGAATATTATTTTACCGGTTTCGGTTACGGTTAGGGATATTATTTCGGATTACCGATAGTCTCGGTTACGGTTACGGAGCTCCATAACATCCCCGATTTATATATATAATTAATAATGCATATTATATTGTAATCACACGTAACAGATTCGGTTCGCAAATTATCAAGGAAAACAACAGTTAGCTGGCTAATTATCTATAATTACAATTGTTAAACACCAACAGATCGTTCGGTTCGCGACTCAATTTCAACTATATAATCGTTACAATATTGCCATAAATAGATTTACACGTACAAATAAATATTAAATCACTATAAAACATTAATCCAATCCGTTAATCCCTAGGTAATTCTTAATTTAACTAGCGAACAATGTCCACGTATTCATCTATACTATTAATAATGCAACAACTGTTCAAATTAAAAAGTCACGAGACTACCGAGTTCAATAACGTATTATTCACAAATACATATCAACGTGTGATTTATAAGAAAACGCACACATTAACAATCGCGCACGAGATGACCGAGTATCCTATAAAAGGAGAAGAAGTCACTACGAAAATGTACTTTGGTGTCGAGTAGACAAGAGTAAAAATCGAACAACAACGTCACTAGTCAAAAATACACAACAGTACAGTAAACCAAATTACCCTGTTAGAAGACATTGTATATTTTTAAAATTGTGTCCTCAGCCTTTTCCAATGATATCATTTGTTTCCTTTTTTTTTTTCAAACTCCGACAGATAACAGTGACGTGCCATTCGTTTCTTGATTTTAGTATACAATAAAATGCTCTTTTTAATCTGTAAAATTAACGTATGGACACATCGCGCTTTTTGCACAAACATTGGCTTAATTAAAAAAAAAACGTCCCGTTCAAAAAATCCACGTACGTCACGGCCGTTATCTGTCGAACGATCAACACTAATTTGCTAAGGGGTCTATTCAATACAGGGTTTCGAAAACAGGAAACTCAATGCGAATAGAAAAAAAAACATAAACTCATATAAACATTCAAACGCTAACATTTAACCGGGAAATAGTAGACGGATACTGTGATGGCTTTAGTTCTTAACACTAGGAATGGTTTTTATACCCAACAATATCGAAATATATGAAATAAGTGTGGTACGGTATTTTCGATACATGACCCAAGGACAAAATCGAGTTTACACAAAACCAACCAACCAATCGATTTTTTGTCGACGATTTTACGTCAATTACCGTACGACAAAATCACTGTCATGGTGTCGCCCGACAGATAAATTGATCAAATCACCGTATGTTTCAGTGACACCAAAACGATGCTTCGTAATCATTGTTTGATTAATCATTGTTTATTTGATTGACACCTCATTCATCTTCAAGCTTATTCATTTTTTTAAAGCCCCAGCAAATGAATCCGGTCGTTGACTCGATTCGAGTGACACGACAAATCGATAAGACATTTGAACGCGCCAAACAACAAAATAAGGATGCTTGATTCTCTGTCTCTTTTTGATCGGCCTTGATTGTCGAGTCCAATCGATATAATATTTGTAATGAATAATTGAATACAAAAAATTGAATACAACAAATTGAATAGCATCTGAAGCAATTTAGCACGGCTGAACAAGCTCCTGACTGTAAAAAACCTACTTTTTGATTGGCCTTTATCAACAACAAAAAGTTTAATATATTGTATCGACAAGAATGGTTGAGCACTTTAAGCAATTTAATAATATCCCAAATGTAAAAAATAACGGTATTTTATATTTATCGATAATATAATATTGTTTTAAATTAACACATCCATCGAAGTTAAGTTTAAGTTTCCTTAACTTTTCATTTAACAATGATGTTTGTCAAAAAGACTACCCGAAGAAACAATTGTTAACTAACAAAGAAAGACAGCTTGAACTCGTTTATTATTATCAGCGCCAAATTTATACACACACACACACACATTCACAATTTCACACGAGTGCTTCATACACAACTGTGTTTGACCGTCACCACACTTATTGCATTTAGAGATACACGACACATTTTGAAGCGTCTCAGATAACAAACACCTCTTAAAATACTTTTGAAGAAATATTTTCATTATATTTTCTTCTCTTCGTATAAATTGGAAACAGCTGCACGCTTACCGGTAAATCAATGTTAGATTGAACCTAACGAGCGTGTCAACTCAATAATTTCGATTGTATTTAACATTTTTCTGCATCGGTTATTTCACTACTAAGCGTGCAATATGAAAGTTTATCTCGAACCGCGAGAACAGAATATTTCTTTCAATCAAAATATCTACTTATAGAAGAAATTATAAATCACCGCTCTCTACGAGCATATATTGAATAGAAAAAACATTCGAGTACGACGAAGAAATGCAATTGCAGATCGAGTTTCGAGGAATCATTGTTTTTTTTTTATATAATAGTCATACATCAAAAGTTACATCTATATATGAAATACTTACAATTAGCAAAGTATACGTAGATACTTCCGTGTATTGTAATTTAACACCGAAATATCAATGGGAAATATCGTTTATAACGCCGCGATGTGTACACGCGAGGTCGGGTCCAAGTTGGTTCCGTCGTAGCTTCAAATGTCTCTGGACTCAACGGTAGGGCCCCGATGTTGCGACATGAATCGAATGGATGGAGCCCAGCGGTGGGAGAGTATGAGATGATGATAATTATTATGGTTATATTTATATTGAAGAACCATAGAGACATTGAATGTTAATATATACCCTCCTACAATTATTTTTTAAACTACCCACCTTCATGTAATTCTTTACATTCTAACAATCTGACGGTTTCTCGATCTCAATATGGCGCGTACATACGGAGTAAATGTTCAAGGACCTTTAAACATGTAATTGTTCTAATATTAAACTATTTTGCACCCGATATTTAACTAACCATTGAAGTTTTTTTTTTTTTGATCGGGTCAAGTTTTAACTAAAGCAATTCTTATGCAAAGTATTTTGTGATTTTTTTTAATAGTATCGGCACTGTGACCTTATTCAAGCACATTGCTCAATGAGTCACAAACGATTCTACATCATGAATCCTGGATTGCTTCGTATAAGAATCGCTTACGCTCACGACATATGATCATAATTAACTCATCCTTATTACATTACCACCTACATAGTTAAACCTACAAGTTGACTTACAATACATAATTTTAACTGCGATAATTCGATTATAAATCGTTTCTCCATTGTTAGCCGTAAACCTCAATTTTCACTACTCTATCTATAACGCTAGATACACATTTGTGTGTTTCCATTGATGTCTAATTACTCTGTGGTTACAGTGCGCCTAGCTCGGGCTCTAGTAATCGATTGAACGAACCCAACGGACACCTGTCATTATCGTCAATTATAACAAATTTACTATCGTATAAAGCGAACGTACCCGTTAATTCATCGAAGATTAGCATAGGAATAATTTTACTGTAAATATTATACTATAGGGCACGACACGGCCCGCCAGTTGTCGAACTGAAGCGAAATTGATGCGAAATAACTTCGACTCGGTATTTCTACGTGCATCCAGAGTTTTTTTAACCCTAAAATTAATACTTAATTATAAATTTACATATTACAGTACCGTTTTTGGCATTACATCGTGATGTGTTTCAACAATCCTCCCGGTCGGTCGGCCATTCGTTCCGATTGACTTATTAATAAAAACAATAATAACATCGTTCATTATGATAAAGCTAATTAATAATTAACACAAACAATATCTCCGAACACAAGTATACAATACTTTGGTGAAATATGTATAGAGGTGCATTTAGAACCGGCAGGTGAAATGTAATTTTTCTTTAGTTTTTTTTTTTCAACTTTTAGATCGGAGTCGTTTACAAATACAACCTAATTTTATTTTATAATACTGTTTCAAGAGAGACGGTTGTTTTTAAACAACATATGTTTTTACAAATGACACAATCATAAAATGGTCTATGTACGCTGTCTCAAAAAATAAAAATAAATCGGTGAAATTTGAAAAACATTAGTTTACATGGACAGTACAGAGACACATTGAATAAAATTTTCATTTTTATCATCATTTTTAAGTTTCAATAATTCAGCTACTCGGTGCTGAAAAATTAAATTGCCATCATAAACGGTCGCGATTATGTGTCATAACTCACAAGAAATTCTGATTCGAACGTTCACAGCTTGAAAAAGAATGTGAAAGTGTACATGAGAGACCATTTTGAAAAATCTCCTTTTAAATAGTCCCAATTGTTTTTGTTGTATTCACACTTTGAACCCACCAAAACCAATCTAATCTCAATATGAACACCTCGACAATATTTTGACGATTCAATAATACTTTAAGATTGAGAAACGAAGCGTTTTACATGGGTACGTTTTAAATAATATGTATACTATGGTCGTTTTTAATTCTAGAAACTCCATCGAGTATAGTTGAATGATTGTTTGAAAAATATCAAAATTAATTTCAACATAATATCAAATGACATAATATCGGAAAAATACATACGGATTTTGGTAAAAAATCAGTAATATTACGCGTTATTAACGTTAAAAGAAATTTAAAATGCACGTTTCTCGATTGAGGAGGTCAAGGGTGAATGGAAAGGGGGAGGGGAATGGAAGGGGAGGAAATTTGTTATATCTCCATCGCGTGTATCTTATTCCTTTTATTATTGACTCAACTGTCCTTGTATAGTAATTAGCATTAAGTACAGGGGGACGGCTGAACGAATGAACTAAGTTTTTTTTTAATATTTTAAACATTCCATTTTTTTTTTCATTTCAACAAGACATTACTTTTCAAGATTTGCGTACAGAAATTACGAAATTAACAAGCGATTACGTCATAATAATGACATTGCAAAAGTAAAAAAATTCGTGCGTATCACCGCAAGTACGTACATGTTAGAAAATCCCGCCTGCACTTAGCGAATCAAGAATCAACTACTGCTTGAAGTACCTGTGCAAAAAAAAAAAAACAAAAATCGTGAGTACCAGTTCAATTAAAAGTGAACCGCGTATAATAAAAAAAAACGATCACACACTCACACCTTCGTAAAACAAACAGAGATCATTCAGCAGTTCAATACCATTATCTCCCTCTATTTGTAAACTGATTCTCATTTTTACCTATTTTCCAAACAACATCACTCCACTGTCCCGCTCGCACTTCCAACGAGCGGACACCGGTAACGATAAGACTATGACGGAACCGAATATGTACATACCGTCATACATTGTGCTTGCGGATTTGACGCAAAGTGAAATAATACTAATTTAATCACAATGAATTTCCGCAAAGTAACGCCTGATACTGTCGATTTAGTATTATATAACATTAATAACATTTTAACCCAAAAATTATTCTATTCGCGCTGAATACGAATCACAAGTCATTATGGAAATTCTTGTAAGAGGATTGTAAAATTTTTATTGATTATCTACAGCTACTGCCGTTAAAAGGCCCTAAAATAATTAAAAAAGAAAACATGATAATTATTAAATGCACGATAAAAATTTACGATCATTTCGTCATCGGGTGTTATTCGCATTACGAGATTACTGAAACACTGCGGCCTCCCGGACGTCGGTCGGTGTACGGTGATGTAGTTCTATTAATTAAATAAAAACATTTGCAAGACAATATAGCAATAAAATATTTATCTGTACTTAATATTATAAAGAGAGAGTGCGCATTTTGTGAGTTTGTGTATATACAGAAAGAAATCTTCGGATTCACCGCACGTATTTAAAAAAATATTTTACCACACATTTTATTCCGGATGGACAGAGGATATGTATTATGTATGTATATATATATATATATATATATATATATATATTTGTAAATTAACCAGAGATACGCTAGTAGCGATAATAAACCTCCAACATGTTGTCTGTCCATCACTACATAATATTAATAGCTTGATTGTGGCCTTAACTACGACTAGCCGATTAATAATTCGCTCGATTTTTTTAAACGAACGGACTTACAGTCATGTTTCAAAAAAAAAATGGAATGCTTAAAATAACTATACATAATATTATTCTTAACAATATTTAAACTGGTAAAACATTAAACCATCAATCGATATTCTCTTACAAACAATACAATTAATCTCATGTCGTATTGCACCCGTTAAAGATCAATCATTACACGAAGTTCGTTTAGAAATGTACCGCTACGAATCCATAACATAATACATATATTACAATAATGGAGACATTAAATTAATACAATGTAATAAGCATTAATTTAAATATAATTTTAAATAATAACTTAGACAAATTAAGAATATTTAGACAAATCGTATATTAAAAGTAATAAAATTTTGTAAATAAAATAACAATTTTGGAGTGCTGCGATATAATCCAATATGTTCCGTTTTAAATCATTAACTTACTTAAATATTACAGTCAAAACGTTCAAAACGTAATGAAATATTTGCTTACATAGTTCAAATTTAATAGAGTTATAATTATATAACTATTTATAACAAGTATAATAAATTGATCTGAAAGTTTTTAAATTTAAATTAATATAAATCTATGAATTCGAGATCGTAGTTTAACGTATTTTCAATGATATTTAAAGCGATGGCACAATATAATCTTAAACTTTTAGCAAAAAAAAGGTATTGAAAATTATCCATTAATATTAAAAACCGGTAGCTAAAATTCGAGAAAATTGTGTAGAATCCGATTCACCATGTCAAAAAACAGGAAAAATCATGTCTTAACCTAAAAATATTGAGTAAAATATTAC
>PDGT01000080.1:655676-695054 GCA_003671415.1 Megathymus violae | reverse complement strand
AGAATCAAAAATGTAACG
Source organism: Megathymus violae (assembly GCA_003671415.1). NCBI lineage: Eukaryota > Metazoa > Arthropoda > Insecta > Lepidoptera > Hesperiidae > Megathymus > Megathymus violae. Next base: position 695,036 of record PDGT01000080.1, on the reverse strand, counting down.
TTCACCCACTTTCCTGTAAATGTCTCCCTTAAAAAAGAATTAATAATCATTTCAAAGAAAATTTTACTTAATACTGTATAATTACATAGCTTAAATTAAATTTAAGTGCTTAATTTAATAGATAATAAAACAAGCAATAAGGAGAATCATAGCAACACGTTTTAAACAGAAGATACATTCGAATCCTGCAATTTAATCCGTTCAGGAAGGATTTGTCTAAAAAGATACAATTTAACAAACTTCGCACAATGCCACCAAAAATATTCACTAACAAAACGGGCACAAAATTGACCAACGAAAAAATCACAACTACCGACACGTTTGTTTTTTCACAACTACCCACAAAACAAAATCGATAGTGTTCGTTTAAAAAAACTCGTGCACCTTACGAAATACCGACAGCACTGTTCATTTTTTCGCCTTTAAGGTGACGTAGGTCGGCTCCGGGGGGAGGGAGCGCAGGAGCAGAGGGAGAGGACGCCGCTCCTTCGCCACGCACGCGTATATAGGCGGAGGGGAGGCCTCATCTCATGTTTGCAGTGCGGTGTTTATCTCTCGGTGAATGGTGCTCTGAAACAGATTTATAATTTTCATATATTTCAAAACTTGGAAGAACCGCTCACCGCCATTGGATACGTCAAGTGAGCAATCGAGCGAATCAAGTTAGGCCATCGTACATATCGGGCGACGTTGGCGACAAATCTATCACAGCTTCTGTGCCCCAGAGGGCACGTTGAGCCGTGAATCCCGCTTGTATCGTCAGAATTTAAGACACGATTAATAGAATTGTTTCAATATCATATAAATACATTTGTGACGCGCATTATTGTAAACTTCACAAAAACTATTTCTATTATAATATCAAACATTACTTATTAACACAAGCAGCCAGATGTGAATCACTCACCAGCTCCTCCAGCTGGCGCGCCAGTTGATCGTTGAGCGCCTGTATAACCTGCCGCTGGCCGTCCTGTGCGGCCAGGGCCAGCTCCAATTGGCTTTGGGCCAGTTTCGCCTCCGCATCCTGCAATTAAAATGAAATCGTATTAATAGCGGTACATCGATTAACATAAACCGGGGTTATGGTTCCGATTGATGTTAACATTCAGTCACTTTCGTTGGGAGTAAATAATGTAATTACATATGATCTTAAACTAACGTCATTGTGAAACTTATACATTTTATTATGTAACGGCTACTCACGATACGTTTTTATTTGTCGCCAATACTTCGACCCAGTTACGTGGATCGTGGTCACGGTGAACCTGCGGCGGCGGGAGAGACCGTCGCCAAGCTAGCGGTAGACAAATCTACCTACCGTACGTCTAGTTCGTTTTTCTTGTTTAGGTACCGTATCACGACACACGACACTCACTGTATCTTCACGCACCAAACTTTGCACTTTATGTGTTTACTTTACTTTATCAAGTAAGGTGAACTCAGAACAGAAGGTCAACATTACCTGCTCACTCTTCTTGGACTTGGTTATCTGAGCGAGCTCCTCGTTCTTTTGCGCCAGTTCAGCTTCCAGCTGTGCGACGCGCTGCCTCAACTGTTCCACTTCGTTCGCGTCACCGCCTGGAACATACACAAAGCTAAATGAACACCGAGATCTTAAACCTTTCGATGTGGTAATATCGCACGGGCCGTGCTCATCATTAGATGAACGTAATTTCTCTAACGGGTACAGTGTTCGAATTAGAACGCCGGTCTAGATATTAGTAACAATTGTAAATTGTACACTCAGACCTCCAAAGGCTAACACATAGCTCCGAAGCTTATCTGTAACTAACTGAGTTTTAATGAGCATAAACGGATTATCTTTTGTAAGCTTCTGATGTCAGCATCGAGCGAAAAGTACCTACAAGTACAAATATGTCCCCCTATGCTTTCCATGCACAAAAACGGCATTACCTACTCAAAATATTTTTTTTTATTTTTACTTTCCGAAAGCTATCAACGGACCCCATCCGTCTTACATGTAACGGTTGTAACATGAAAATCATGTGGTAATTTATATTATTAACGGGACATTGAACATCACAATAACATTAGCAAAACACTACACCAATAAAAAACCACTATCAAAGCATAGTTTTAATCAATGTTAATGTTAACGTAAAAGAAGCTAATAATTTTAAGAATAAGGCATCAATATTTCACGGTCTTCTAGGAAATTAAACTCCTTTTCCTTTTAAAACCCGAGAAGATTTTCAAAATTTATCACAAAAGTCTACTAGCCAGAGAATATTGATAGCCAAAGAGTCCTATTTATTTTAATCAACCAATTACCCTAATAAATAATCACTGGATCATAGGAAGAAAATTAAAAAATTGCAAATAATTTACACAAACATTAAAAATAATACATATTAGTAAAAATAAAAATCTGACTAACATATACATATATTTATTTATACTACAAATAACATAAAGTCCCGGTGATGAATGTTACCCGTCATGACATCCCCGTTTTGGCAACATTCATTGATTACCTTTCCCCGCGTAATGTCTGGCGCGTGCCACCTCCTCCCTGTACTGGTGCAGCTGTCTCTTCCACTCGTCCACGTTGGCGGTGCTCTCTTGAAGGGCGGCGGTCAGTCGGAGGTTGTTGCTCTTTAGTGTGGCAAGTTCCACTTCCCACTTCTTGGCGTTTGCTGAGCTGTTGGGCAATTGTTAAGTAGATTTTAATACACTGGCCCAATTGTAGTCACGGCTGTATTTCTTTCACAACGGGTCCAAATATCCGCATGCTGTTTAGATATCTTGAGTACCCATATCGTAGTATATAATACACGATATGTTACATTCAAAATTAACTACATTTTATATAGGTTTTAATTCAACTCGATACCTAAGTCGTCAAAAGAACAGACGCGCCATCTGCTTGTAAGTGATCCACGCCACCCGCACACATCGTACACAATGACAAACAGCCATAGACAATGAGAAACAGGACACCTGCTGATGTGATACTGTTCTCGTCACCGCAACCAAACCAAAACACCAACCGAGCAAGTGACCAAGCAACCAAAACACGTCAAAAACATTTTACAGTTGATCCTTAAACAAGGATGGCATAAAAACTGTGCAACCATGCATCTCAGTCCCGGCATTAAGAACAACAAGAGCAACCGGGCGCTATTGCCTCGTCCATTATGCAACAGGATGCACTATGAGCTGGTAATGTCGGTTCGAGCTCGAAGCATTAATGCACTTTATATCGCAAAAGCTTTAATACTTACAACTACAACACTCTCTACTCTAATAAACCGTGAAATATAGTGCGTCAATATGTATGTAATTATGTTGTGTAATAAAATTTTATTACACAATTGTAATAGTGTAAAGAGTGCAATATGACGCAACGAAGTAACGACGCGAGATATTCTAACGCAGCGTAAAACAATTTCTCGTTCAACCCCACGCAACGCTTGTGTCCATTCGATTTTATTATTGTGCATAAAACATGCTTCAAATACGCATAACCGCGCTATGGACAAATACCTACATCTGCATACGGTGTACAGTAATTTGTCGACAGTATTACTACTTTGTATGTACTACTGGTGTACGAATAATAATTTCAATACAACCAAAATTACACTTTGTGGTAGGTAATATGAACGAAAAAAACTTGTATCGTAACGCAAATTCGTGATGTGATAGAAGACTCTGTCGTTCATAATGTTACTCCCAGAAGGAATTCAGACAAACGATAGATGGGTCTTCTAATTACTTTTATTCTACCCGCTCTGCACACTAACTTACTGACACACGTTCGCACTTCGAACACCAAAACTGAACAGACGATCGCCGGCTAGCCGCCGTCGAGTACAGTTCAGTAATTAACGAATGATTTGAACGAATTGACTGAATGATACAACAATAATGAATGTAACAATATAAAAATTAACCGACAATCTTAGTGATAATGCCAGGTAAATGAAATACATAAATTGAAAAATTTACTTCATATAGGTGTATACACAGAAATGCTGTATTTTATTTACATACACTAGCAATTATTCATATATACATCTATAACCTGTACTGTCCAAGGCAAATTTATAAAGAGCGTATGAAAATTTGTGTTGTGGGTTTTTCCGTCTTTACATGTACATTTATGAAATGAAATTGCACAAAGTATTGCGTTGTGTGACGTTAAAATGATGGTAGTCCCCCAGTAAAGCAACGAATCGCTTTAAAAGGCTCTGCCATCAGACACAATTAATCCTTATCGCCCCATCTTGTCATCGACCTTCTCCGCAATTTATTCCCAATCGACACCGCCACATATTATATATTTACAAAATTATACATGAGTTTGCAAAAAGCCACATAATTTGTTGAACCACGAATGTATTTGTAATAACAATTAAATATAGAAATTATGGAAATGTGATAAAAACGTCTGCGTATATAAAATTAAACTAAATAAGGTAGGTACTAATCATGCTGCATGTACAAAAAACAATACTTTTTTGATACATTATTTATTAAGGCACGGCGAAATATTCGATTCGACGTAATACAAATGATATATGTATAGGTAAGGCTTTTTTGTCGGAAAACAAGCAGACGGGCGACTTAATTCTTAGCTTCGTAACTCCAGGCCCTTTCATTGCCAGTTAAAAAAACAGCGGCGAACGCTTCTTAATTAACTAACTCTGACAACACGACAACATTAATTCTATCGGACGGCAAATCAAAAACCGAATCACGTTACAATATTTCACGATTGTTTGTGAAGCAACATTATGATTCGTCGGACAAGTACGAACCTTTCCACCATAGATCTGACCACCTAGAGTTCAGCGATTTACAAAGAATCCCTTTTGCCCTGGCTGTGATACCTCGTGCATTAGTCACAAAGCTGCATCACGATCAGGGAAGGTTGGAGTGAACTTAATGTTCGATGCATAACCTAACCATGGCGTGCAATACTCCACCTAACGATACGTAGGTACACAATACGGTTATATTACAATGCTTTCCACTGCGTTTGGTCTCGTTAGACTGAGGCAAACTCCTCAACAAGCCATCGACCCGTTGCTCGCTCGAGCATCGAGTGTGAAAACACCCGAATCAAACACTTTCGATCGTAAAGTCTCAGGTTTACGCTCCACGTACGTGATAAAATCATTATAAAAAATTCTTGTTACAATGAAACTATATTATCGACTGTTTTACGCTCGACGACCTAGAAACATTCTCGATTTGCATGGGTCTGTGAGATGTACATGCTTGAATGAAACACTTTCTTTTACCTTTATGTTACACCTTAGAACCGTCCTAGCTTCCATTAGGTAAACCTAATTCTTACATTCGCAATAAAACTGCAACCGAAACTATTGTTACTTTTTCTCACAAGCCGTTTTTTTATAAACTTCATTATCACAGACACCCTAAACCTTCCTCGTGTATCAATTTACCTATTGATGAAACCCAAATGAAAGTCAATTTACTAGTTTTAATGATTACCGCATTCAGACCTGATAGGAGATGATATTATACAGTGAAATAAACTAGACAGACCACACATTATGCCTCGAGACTTTTACTACACCGTAAGGATTTAGAAGGGGTCTTGGATGTTGGATGGAGAGCAAATTAGAGATTGCATGTTGATCAGCGTTTAACCATTTGAGAAAGATTTATATAAGTCGAATATGGCTCAAATATCAGAAGTAAAACACGATGTAACTCCAATGAATAATAGATTATTTGCAACATTTAAATTAAATGAAATTGATCTTATTTAGTCCAATGCATAGCATTGCTGGTGAGACATTGTTGCGGCAGAATAATTAGAAATTGAAGCCGAGTAACGTTTTCACAATAATTCACTGTTGTAACAAAAACTAAAATAAAAACCTTTTTTGGAAGAGAGACACTAGTCCGCAGTACGATAGAAACGCGAGTGTCCTGCTGTAGCGCCTGCGCCTTAGACAATAAGTCGGTCCAGTTTTACGTCTGTCCTACGTCCCGTCCAGTTGTGAAACGAGTTGCCGATTGTTGAGTCACATTGAGACTGCTGCCATCACTCGGGTTACGTGCCACGTTTTATTTTTATTTGTTAATAGCCGACAAACGAGCCGACGAGCTACCTGATGGTAAGTGGTCACCATCGCCCATGGACATCAGTAACACTAAAGGTATTGTTGATGCGTTGTTGGCCAGGAAATAAAAAGAAAGAAATCGCCGTCTCTCCAGCCCTCAGCCGGAGCACGGCGAGTCGTTTGGCGGCCGACTCAAGTAGGAGGGCGGTAGCTAGCCAGGCAGGCTTCACGGAATGATAATAATACCAGTCACACTATTAATTACTTAATAATAATAATACTGATAATATAATCCTTACGCAAAGCCCTACCATCAAGCAAGCTGACTTCTGTCGCCTCTTACCTCGTTCTGTGTTGCCAGCTTGGGATTGGGGACAGTATTCTAGGCCGCCTCAATACAGCCAAAAAGTTTAGTAACCGTATTTATAACTGATTCCGACATATACATTTTATATGGTAATATGTAAATAACATAATTCCTCGACCTGTATGATTTTACAATGCGCTTTCTCTCAACTTTTCCCAAACACCGTTAAATTTCGGGTACCCTAATTTCCTCACGCTCCCTCCACTAGTAACCGCTCTAAATATCCCCATGAGTCGAGTGCATGAAAGTTCGATAGGCTGTGATTTTAGTACATGACGTATAGGGGATCACAGACAAATTGAATCTGTGGCTGATTTTTTTTCTTTGTTTTCTCACTATCCCAACTGCAGAGTAAGTTCCATTTCATCCCACTGCTACACAGATTTCGGAGCACACAAACTCAAAATGACACGATTCAGAAGGTCACAAAAATGTCTTCATGATATAGGAAATATAATGTATATATTTATATTACAGACATCAATGTTGTAAATTCTCTGTATATAAGCGTGTAATAAAAGCAGAGATGCACACAGCCTACTCTTGTAATCACATTCAGCAACCTACCTTCAGCAACCTTCAAAGAAAATCAGAGACAGCCGAAATTTTATTGAGTCCGACCTCAAAGAGAACTATGCACGTAGAGGGCTAAGTGAATATATGAGATCAAAAAGAGGACCACACATAGACATAATGAAAGCAATTCCGATTTCAAAGAGTACCAGATGGTTCTAATTGAGGTTTGGCTGCGTGCCGAGTTCGAACGCCTTCGTTTATTCACCATATTACATTACATAGACAGAATACTGTCTGAATAGCATTTGTAGGTAGAGCGACGGTACGACATGATAAATTTGTCGTATTAGATGCGTCATAAATTCGACCCGTATGACAAATAACACATATTCGACGCATTCCCGCCGATAATTTCTCATGTGAGGTAATAGTTTTAAGAGTTCGCACACAACGCGATACAGGTCGAACACGTGAAGTAACTAGCTTGTAAGATTTCAATGAAAAAAGTTTGAAAACGCTTCTTTTATAATCACTTCACATCCTTCGTTCGCAGGTTACATAATTGGCTGGTACATAATATTGAGACATTGCTCTACAGCTGAAGTTCCATGGCCTTCGTCTTCAGTGAAAATGTAGCTATTCTATTATCAGTGTAACGATCGTGACTTACAATTTTAACCACACTATTACACCGCTTACGATATATACTTATAATAAAGCTGTAATGATACCGAATCGATGCTTTGTTTTTTATTATTTAATGCATCATTCACGAACCATCGAAGATTTTGGTAATACTTGCCATATTTTTATCTCACATATTATAAGTATGTTATGGGTATCTACGACAGTTCTGCATAACGGAAAATGGATGTGATTCCACAATGTACAAGTTATTATGTACGTTCTGTAAACATAATGTAGACTGCTTGTTTGTTCAACAGTTGTTGCAATTAATATATGCTTATGTTTCTAGTCCACAAACTAAAATAATTGTAATGCTCGATGAAAATTAATAACAATTATTTCAGTTGTGGTCGCCATATACAGGGGATGTCCAGTAACTAGTAAGAGATAATTGTTTGGATATATATCTACTATATTAGTACGATAAATGTTCAGCAAAATATTAAATAAAAATGTACGTCTACATCCCGACATTTCGCGACGATCGTATAAATCATCGGCGGGAGTTGGAACATCAAACGCAAAAAAAATAGTATGAATTGACTTGAATTACTAACAAACTTTCTTAGGCGTTTCCGTGCTTTGGAAGGCATGTTATCTCATTCGTCCCGGTTGTTAGCTCTACATAGCAGTCTTAAATCATGTCGAAGGCCTTCGGGTGGGATAAAAACCTTCGACAATTGGATTTGACAGTAACTACTGATGACAGCGAGGTTGTGGTCGATCTAGACCTCCTGAATTACGAAGAAAGCCTCGAAGTAAGAAATCAATTTTACCATTAGTGCTCAAACGGTACAAAACATGGAGGTTGATAAGATATTCTGATTCTGTTAATTCTGACAGTAATATTCAGTCACACCTGCGCTGTGTCATGACAATTTTCTGACTGATTAATGCCATAACTGGCCCTATGATACAGGGAGAGTTACACCGATTAATTTAATTAAAATTAAATTGACCAACATAAACCGCAATACTAATACGTGGGTGCTGCCTCAATAGTGCACATGGACTCTCAAAACGAACAGATGCTCTGTCCTCTTATAATGCGAAAAAGCGCTTAAATGTTATCGCACTATCGGTCACCTATGAAACTTGCGAGTTCAGTAACTTTATCGAATACTTTACATATGTGTTACACAGGGTATACAAGGTGATATACAATGCGTAATCCAAGTCATAGTTTTCTGGCAGATAAAAAATGTGTGATTCGTATTGAAACTACGTTGCGTAAGAAGTAAACCACAATCTCAATACACACAAAATGTTGACTTGAGACTGAATGAATTCTCTTTAGAACCTACTATAATAGTCAATAATAGATGTGCACGAACAACATAAAAAACAGTCAATGTAAATAATTTATATCAAGAGTTAAAACAAAGGTATATTTATTTAAAATCTTTTTCTTTAACTACTTATTTTGAAAGCACTAATTACCACAACAACCGTATGCTTGAATTATATATTTTTATTTAATATAGAAAACGATTTCACTCATAAATATGAAAATTATTAAATGTTCTTTGACCGAAGTCAACGGTAAATGTTACGGTAAAATTATAATTTAACATAACAAATTTTTTAACGTTATTATTATCATTTTACTAGTCGAATCGATTTTCTTACAATTCTTCTACATTTATGACTAAAAAACCAACCGGCGTCTCCTAACGACCACAGCCTGTATATGACTTCGTCTGTCCCTCGCGACGCGCCAGACACGGTGCTATTCGTGTCACCTTGTCAACTTCGTGGCTGAAATGAATGGTGCACCCGGCCATGCTCTTGCCTTCAAAGAAAATTTTGTTTCTGAAGATGTAAGGTAGTTATTTATGTACGATCGCGGAACGTGAAACTTCACAGAGATTTGTGAAAGGGACGTTTTTTGTACATCTTATTTGAAAGGTTGTTTCGTTAGGCAGCTTTTGAATTGGTGCCTAGTTCTATTAATGCCGTTTAATTATTCAATTTATCCTGCACAGCAACTCTAAAAACAAAGACAAACATTAAATTAGATTTGTAAAAATAGAATTAATTGTTTAAAGGGTCTATCTATTAGAAAGGGATTCTAATTATGAGATCACGTCGGGGTCACCAATGTAGCGGGGCAACTAATTCCCCACTAAGTAACTCCGAATGGTCTAGTGGAAGTTGTCAATGAAACAATTCTTTTCTGTTGTTTACCAAGTACTGCAGTGGACTAGTTATGAGATTGAGAGGTACAACACAGTTGTTACATCATAATTTAAATCCTTAACATCGCACTACAGATATGCCCCCCGGCTGGGAAATGTTATATTTCAGAAAAAGTACCTTACGCTTAGAAGTACCACCGGGGTTTTCTCGTTCTGTTAATTAGAAATATATACATAATTTATTAATTTTTTATTTATAGACGGATTGAAATGAAACGAACTTTAAATATTAAGTGGTGTTTACTGCATTACATCAGTGAAAATCGTAATGAAATCGAATAATCCGTTTCTGAGATTTTTACAAAGTAACGCATCGACAAGAGACAAAAATTCTAACAACTATTGTCTTGTGTTCTATTACGTTAATAACGACCCGAAATAGGAGTTTTTCTCATATATCCTTAATGTACAGAAAGCAATCAGTTAGAATTTTATTATACGTATAAATGACAGGATTACAGGCCATAGTCAGCCATGCTATCAAAGTACTGGTTGGAATACATTACCAATCATTAACACGCTATGCAGAACTTTGAACTAAAGAAGCCAGTTTAAGGGGGTACAATCTTTCATCATTATTATCTGAGCGGTTCATTGTACAACAAAATCCTAAACTATATTCCTTAAATTTTACCTTAAGTAAATGCAAATGTATCAAATGGCTTTTAACACTGTCCTAGGAGGACACAGATGATCTTGTAAAATCTTTTCAATAATGTTAATATTTAATGGTACTCACACACACATGCACACACACGCACATACGCACTCACACACATAATTATATGAACACATTTACTAATTGCATGACCTTGTTTTTAAAATTATACTTTGTTTTTATTTTAAAATCACTATTGTCTTAACTTTGTAACATTTACTCACTTAAGTTGTTGCACGGAGCTCTGATCAACTCTTTTAATGGAGGGCGTGATCACTGCAACACAGTTTATACTTATGCAGGACCACCGTTTTTCACATGTACCTATCTTTGTACATACATGTGTCTTGTTCCATCACATGTATCTTTGTACCTATATGTTTCTTGTTCCAAAATAAAAATATTCTTATTATTATAATTACGAAGCTACAGTTTGGAACCATTGGTTGAATACTAGTACAGAAGATAATGCCTAACGGGATAACTCTGTGAAGCTACAGCAGTTCTATCTCTCAGTGCACCCCTATACCAAGTAAGAATTTCCTAGCCGACCCAGCCCTCCGACAAGGCTCGACGACTGCTATGTATCGACAACGAGCACAGCCGACGTCTTGACGTCTGTTAAAATTGACCATTATCGTTATTGACCATTATAAGTTTAACCTCGTCGAAAGCACACCCAATCTGGAACGGCACTAAGTATGAACATTTTCGTAAGTATCCAATAATATAAATTCCGCTACGTTCTTCAACAGACCTACATACATACTGGTTGCCTGCACATCACCGATCAACGTTTACGCAACAATCCGCACATAATAATAATATAATATGGAGCAGCCGACACCGCACAGGGAAATCGTTCGATCTTCACGCCGCTTATAGAAATATCCGGAAAATGCGCTCCACTATCGATCGTAACGAGCACCGGCGGCGGCGCTTGGGCAACCGACGCTAGGGTTGGCACATCGAAATATGTCATATAACAAATTAAAACTTAAATTTAATCTCATATAACAAGTTAAAACTTAAAGTTAAGATGTGAGTGGTTGGTAGCGGAAATTTTATAAACTAGCAGGCTGCCCTCGCTTCGCTTCAGAAAAAATACGCCTTACGCTTAGAAATGGCACCTGCAATGTTTTAAGACTGTGATTTCTCGTTCTATTAGTTACAATTTATAAGATTAATTTATAAATTTGTTATTTACGAACGGATTGCGATAAAACAAACTTTAAGTATTAAGTGATGCTTACTAAAATACAACAGTGAAAACCAGGACGAAGTCGATTAAGCCGTTTTTGAGATTAATGCGAAAAAACGCACAGAAAAACAGACAAAAATTGTAACAACTGTTGTTTTGTATTCTATTCAGTTAATAAAGTCGCCTAATAATGTGTTTTCTCATATATTGTTCATGTACACATAGCGATTGGTTAGATTTTTATTATACCTATGTATAGATCAGATTTTACCATTTTTTTAACCAACCTATAAAAATACAATGATTGCTTTTAATTAAATTATGTGGATTTAAGATAAGAAAATAACAAATCATTTTGTTTACGAGAAGCTTGACATCGGCAAATTTTATATTATACCGAGTCTGGTTGTTCAAAAAATTGTAACATGATTTAAACCTACCTCGACTTTCTGACAACCCTAATATCAATGCGCACTAATCGCGAGTTGCCGAGCACAATTACTGTAAGCTTGGAATAATAACAAACAGAAATGTACTACAGAAGCGCGTGACTAGAATCGTCAACGACCCACGGCCACGTCAATCACGCTGCAATACTTAAAAAGTTAGAGTTGATTAATTCGTTATTCAGTTAAAAAAGGCATCGACTCCTTCGGCAAGTATCTATTATCGCCTGAAAACAGTTAGTGATTCGAGGTACTGGTACTTTGTGCTCGCGTCACCCTCCAGGGGCGGTATCTCATTTAGGTAGGTACGTATACTCCACCCTAGTGCGATTGCTCGTACGCTACGAGTGTTGCTAAAAACGAACTCTGATCAACTTCATTGCAAAAGTTTACACTTAACATCAATTAGATTGCCTTTAAGATACATATTTTTCCGAGCAGAATTTCTGTACGCTCCTACGTGTTAACAACATTCTTGAATCACAAGCTGTACTCGTATTCTCTTTAGTTATGCAACCATATGAACAACACAACAGTTGCGTTTGAGACGCATTAACTATACACAATTTTTGCAACAATAAATGATCTGATATCGCCTCCATTATACCGGATTATTGCCTTACTTTAGTATTCGAAGAACGGGATTATATTTTCATTGTGTACCGTTCATTTGATATGAAACCGCAAGTTCTGACGTGAGCCAAATTTTCCCAAGCAACCTTGTGTTTCGATTTGAAATGTGTCAACGGTAACTAAACAAAGAATCTCAGTTCTAACAATTATCAATATCATATAAATGCAGCTTGCTGTTTTCAACGAGTTCTGAATGTTTCAACTCAATTTTGAAATTTTGAGTTTACTCAAAGCCTTTGATGAGAACTCTCCGACCTTAATTATACTCTTGTACATTTCAAAAACATCAAAGACATTGCAAATATATACTCGCCCGTAAATAGGTCGCAAAGGTCACTCCTCACCACATCTATAAATGGACGAGATTGTTCACACACCGCCATTGTAACGCCCATGTTCTGCGTCAATACCGTTCCCTACATAATACGTATCTACTGACCATACAATGACACACGTCCGTGTACAATCAGCCATAGCAATGATGTAATTTTATCTTTCGGAGATCTCGTTAAAATTTTGTCTCATAACTCAACTTAAAATAACAGTAACTCTTAATGAGGTAATATTATTAAGTAATAAAGTTTTTAAGGGGCTTATAGCAACCCCCCTTGCCAATCGAACCCTGCTAGATAACGTACTTGACAATAACGTTAGATCCCTACTTAGATACCAAGGTACTTTTGGAGTTGCTGACCTCTATATTGCGTACCTTAATCTCAACAATACTATATCACCACAGCAGCAGGAATTTTATCAGCCTACCCAGATTTCATTCACCGTTTCAAATAAATAGTGAAACATTCCTTCATATATTTCAATAAGTGTTAAAGTCTCAGTCGATGCAAATTTACCAGCAGTGACGCCTCTGAGGTGGAAGAGAAGGAGCCTGGGAGACCGTTGTGAGGCATAGTTTTTCTAAAGCGAAAAAAAGGAATAAAATTTTTAGACGAATGTTTTCCGACTATTTTCACTCCTTAATGACTAAACTATCAAAAATCTGTAACTATTTGTTACTGATTTCTACTGTACACGTTACCATGACATCCATATTCACTTTGGAGCGGGCGCAAAACGGACAATCGTAGTCTCGCAATCTATACTTGCCAATCTCGAAGCCACCACTGGCCCTGGCCTCCCGATCGGGTGGTCGGGTGGGGGCCGAGCGGCGAGAGTGTTTGTCCGCGGGTACTGAATACCTGTAGTGTCCACACCGCTACCCCGGACGCAAGCAATTCTTATTTTTATGTTAACAGCCGACAAACGAGCGGACGGACCATCTGATGGTAAGATGGAAAGACCGAAGGTATCACTGATGCGTTGACGGCCAGGAAATGAGAAGAAAGTTAGAAAGAAAATGCATTTTAAGCGCGTGAAGATTCTAGTGCATTTTAGCACAAGTAACTATAATTATGCTTTGCAATTTGTACTTTATGAATTAATTGATTAATAGGACAGCGTTTATAGGACGCGTAGCTACCTATGAATACATCAGTTTCCGGTAACAATTTGTATGTGAATAAATACTATCCAAAACCAAAAACTGCATTTTCACTCCATTCTAGAGGCCGATTGCCCTTGTTATGTGGATGAGAAATAAAATTATTTATTTCTTGTTACAGCTCCAAAAAACCTACAAAGAATATTATTTACGAACAACGTAACAGAATTTTTAATGTTTCGATTTTAATTAATATTCACGGTTAGTTTTGTATGCCAAATGCCACTCGCTTCGCTTCGCTTCGAAAAAACTACCTCACACTTAAAAATAGCATCTGCATTTTACTTTTCTCGTTCTATGAATTACAAATTACAACATTAACTTGGTAACTTTTTTATTTATGGACGGATTGCAATGAAACAAACTTTAAGTATTAAGTGACGCTTACTACAATACGTTAGTGAAAACCAGAACGAAATCGGTTAAGCCGTTTCTGATATTAACGAAAACAAACGCACAGACAAACAGACAAAAATTCTAACAACTATTGTTTTGGGCTCTATTGCGTTAATAATGACCCGTAATTATATATTTTTTTCTCATATATCGTTCATGTACAGAAATCGATCAGTTAGATTTTTTTTATTAGTACAGATAAAAAAACACATGTGCAGCTCTCGTCTATCTTCCACTGAAACTCGCATTGCAATCGGTTATTCGATTTTGAAAATAACCCCGTATCGCTGAATGAACAGCCCAGTCGACCTTGCTGAAAATATATTACGCGTGAAATTCTATATTCACTATATAGATTTATCAACATTTTATTCACGCTGTCCGGAAATCATGTCCAATTATTCATTTCGTCCACAACATACAAATCATAAGTGAATTCCGGAAGGATCAACTCAACGTTCCATCCCATTAATTAGATTAGATCAATAAATAACGCATGGATGTGTAATTACATTCAAGCGTAAAAACTCCATGCGCGTTCAGCTGGAGCGACAAATAGATTATGTCCACGTCGAAGCCATATCACAATTGCATGGTTTTTTGGTGGTTTAGACCAGACAAAAATACATACATTAAGCGGAGATACTAAAAAACTAGAAAACATAGCATAGTAAAATGATATAGGTTAGACTGCTCTCGGATTCAATTCAAAAACGATTGTTTGGAGTCCAATTATTCCAATGTTAAAATAAATTTAATTGAAATGCTAAAATACATTCAATTCTAATGTTAGAAGCAATTTAATTCATATGTGAAATATAATTTAAATGTCAATATTTAAATGTTAAAAGACATTACAATCCTGTGAATTTTTAGAAATTTTTACGCCTCTTTTTAAATTAAACTGGCTACATATATCATGTTCACTACCATTAAATTATGTAATATTCTATGCACACGTGTGCATTCTTCTATATTTGGTCTAAATAAAAAGAAAGAAAGAAAGAAAGAAAGAAATACATTTATTCACGACTTGCACAACAACACGCATCAAAAATAATCTTAAATAGCGGTAAAAAAAAAACAAAAAAATTATACTTATAAAAAAGTAAATATAAAAAATATGTATGAATGATATAATGTTCATAGTCAAAATATGTCTCGTTAATTTCTACTGGTACTAATACATTAATATACAGTAGTATAATAGTAAAAGGTAATGTTTCATGTAAACATTGTGTCGTTTCGCTTCGGAAAACATGAACCCTAACGTTCAGAGACAATAGTTGCAGTGTTACTCCGTGTTACTTGTTTGATGAGGCTTTTTATTTTGTTTTCATATTCAGCCGACACACCTTGCCCGTTCTCGTTAATCACTGTATTATAGTAAATAGGAACGAAATCCGGTAAGCAGTTCCTTTTAATTATCGCTTTCACTACGACAGACAAAAAAAAATACTTTTGTTTATTCTATTATTTTCCCCACATCTTTCAAGTTATATTACGTAGTTAGTTATAAATTGGTTGGGCGGCGTCCTACAGTCCTTACGATGACACGCAATCTCCACTAAATAATCCTTTCACCCAAGGACTTCCTCATCGCGAATTCGATCTCGTAAAACAAATACTGGTCATCCTCTTTGTTTAGCACGCGTTTACTTGTATTTGTCGGAGAAATGTCTTTTACGATCAAAAATCGAATCTGGGAATACCCTTGATAGACAGACCTGCTCCAAAAGGGATCTACAAGGTCGTCAGATAACTTTCTTGTAACATGGGTCCGAAAAATAGTGACAAGGGGATGGTATATACAGTAAATTTACCGATAGGAGCGGCCGGGATTGATCTAACGCGCAGTTGGTCTCGCGGAGTCGACCGAAATTGTCTTTATAAATAAAAAGGGAAAAAAATCATAGCGAGGCTCAAGGCCAGAACTAATCCTTTGTCGCTTCGGTAAAAAATATTGGTAGATCGTAACTGCTGACAGAATTGTCAAAGATCCAAAGGTTTTTTTTGTTAGAAAGGATATATGCAAAAGTTTGAATTCCGACATAAGATCTTCTGTATTGCGGAGGGCATAAACACAACTAAGAATCTTAATTGTCTTTGTGACGACAACCAGGAGCCGATAACAACCGATATCTGTCACATAAAGCCTGCTTCAGCTATCGAATCCGGGATCCATCAACAAGCCGGCAGGATTACAAAGAACACTATAGAAGCACAACATCTTATTTAGTGACAGCCCTATAAATGGGCAATAATTCCCGTGACAGGCGCAAAACGTGAATTACGGCTGTAATAACACGGAACGGTTTATGGAAAGAAATTGTATCTCGTCTGATTTAACTGCTGTGTTTCTTTCTCAATACTATCCATCACTATTCCTTATTTCTCTTTATTTATATGAAAATAGCAAACGTTCCTACATACCGGCCATACCCTGTTACATAACCGGCCTCAAATAAGAGGATGTATTATTACAAGTCTACCATTGGTTAGTAGTACTTTTTGATTTCTTTATATTATTATCCGACAACGGAGCAGGTGGACAACGTGATGATAAACAGGTACCGCTTCTGTAACACCAAATGCATAATCAACGAGGGTGCCCGCTTATTACTGATTGTTCAATGGAAATACTTTGAAACCATTTCCAAGTTGATTCTAGACCGCGGGTGGATGCCAGCCAAGCGGGCAAAGAACCTTACGACCATACATGGTCGTATCCAAAAAGCCGTTGATGACCGGAGGTGACCACTTGCTATCACGTAGTCGATACGCTCGCTTGCCACCATGGCCACCTATTACCATGAAATATTCTGAAAAGCATAACCCAACATAAAAATGTCAATTGTCAACGACATACACAGAACAATCATGTTATTTCACAATCTCGTTAGCACAAAGGGAACCCATTCACCGCATTGTAGTCATGTACTTTAGTATTACAAAATGCCGCACTTGTTTTATTAATTAGCACACGTTATACTTAGTAAGTGGCACTTGTTAATCTCTTGTTCCTCCCATCTCGTTCTCTTCATGTTTTGTCCTAGATTCCCTTTAGCCTTGCTGTGTACCCCTAGTTTAACTGTCTTTTAAAGGCTTAATCTTGAAAACAAACGCAGCTTTTCTAGCGGTATAATCGACTTTCCGAAGTTGTGTTTCTTTTGTTACTTTACACTTCTGAAGATTCAATAAACAGTTCGAGCAGTACTTTACAAAGGACGAGGGAAACACTCGTCGTCATTGGTGTAACGACAATCAGTTATTGTCATCAACGAAACTAGATATTCTGCACTAAAACGTCCTTGTCTCTAACGCGAAATTTATTTTAGCTCTACTGTACATTAATGAGCGCGCATCAAGAGACAACCATATTGTTTATTTAATTTCTTTTTTACATAGAATAAGTTAATGGTTGACAACAATCCCACCTGATGGAGAGTGGGGGTGAAGTCTAAGATGTTGAACGCACTAACTTACAAGAGCCTATTCACTGTCCTCTTGAAGACTTTCACATTGTAAAAAGGCGGGAACACCGGCGCGGGCAAGTTATTCCAGTTGTTATATTTCGTGCCGATACGTGACGCTAATTGTACGTCGAATCTATTGTATTTTTGTTATTCAAGGAAGGAGCTTCATGCTCATCTAAATACATGCCAACCTCCCCAGCTCATGATGCACCCCCAACTGAACGATAGACAAAAGAAATCTTTAGTTTTATCCCGACGGTACTTTCGCATCGACCAACGCCGGTGGTTGTTTGTAAACTTTCAACGTAACGCCAAGCAGGATCCTTTTTGTAATTGTAAATAATGTAGACCTGGTAATTGTAGCTGTTTATGCACTTTGTATATTACTAAACTCAAGACTCGAAGTTTTTTTTGATTCATTACAAATAAATAATTTTCTATTCTATTCTATTCTATTCACAGTGATAGTGTTCTTACCCTGTCTGGCTATCTACAATATATAAACCATAAGTAACTGATTTTTAATGATAAATATTTAGTAGTAAATCTGGTTGGTACGAACTTTTTAGCCGATATACAAGACCACTTTAAATAACTTATTAGTTAGCTGAAGTAAGCTAAAGACGAACATAATGACATTCTTGTAACTTATCTTTAATTCTACAGTGATTGAGCTTCTTCTAAGGTTTACCGTCTTCCAATGTACCATCCAAGACTACATCTCCGCTCACCATAATGTGGGATTTGTAGTCAAGCATTAACTTATAAAAGTAAATTTTGAACGTGTGGTTCTATTTGAATAAGGCAGGTGGTAAAGGTGGTCATCGAATGAAAACTGAATGCGCTTTAGTACAGAGGTATCGGAGACGTGAAAATACAAAGTAGACAAACTTTCATATGTACTTACATGAAATAGACAGACTGATACTACAGATTATATATATTACGTTGGGGAGAGTCTTTTCGCATTTTTTATGAAAATTCAAAACATTTTTCAATAAAGTTTTTTTTAATTTAACTAAAGTATATAAATACCATTTTGTTCGATAACTTTTTGCCAACTTGTGGGTAGGGACATGATCCCATTGCTATAGAAATTCTGTGGTTTCTCATCAAAAAACTGCGTCAAGTAGTTTTGGCAGTCCTCATGTGATGTTAACCTGACACTGCCTAAAGAATCCTTAAGAGACCGAAACAGGTAGAAATCTGAAGGTGCAAGGTCCGGGCTATATGGTGGATGCATCATCATCTCCCAGCCAAAGTCTCTTAGTTCTTGCTGAGTCGCCAAAGATGTGTGAGGTCTAGCGTTATCATGATGAAAAGTCACACCCCTTCTATTGACTAATTCCGGCCGCTTTCTCTCAACCTCTTGCTTTAGTCTCATCAGTTGTTGGCAGTAGAGTTCAGAATCGATGGTCCCGCCTGGCGGTAACAGCTCATAATGAATGATGCCCTTCCAATCCCACCATACACACAGCATCACCTTGTTGCGAGTTAACCCGAGTTTCGCCACAGTCTGTGAAGCCTGACCGGCCTTTAACCACGACCTTTTTCGCACGTTCTTGTCGTACGTGATCCACTTTTCATTACGTTCGGTTTCATTACGTTGTAATAAAGAATCGCAAATGAGGACACAGTCTTTCAGTGAGTTCGTGTGGCACCCAAATATCGAGCTTTTTTGTGTACCCAGCTTTGCCCAAATGCGTCAAAACTACTTTGTGATCAATTTCCAGTTCTTCAGCTACGTTGTAACTACTGATATGCCGATCTTGCTCCACTTTTTCAAAAATGGCATCCATTTTATTCGTGACAAGGCGACCAGAGCCACGTGCATCTTTGACATTAAAATTTCCGGATTGAAAACGCTTAAACCAATTTTGTGCTACTCTCACAGACACTGCACTAGGTCCATAAACATCACAAATTTTTTTCGCGGCCTGCGTTGCATTTTTGCCTTTTTTGTAGTAAAATTTTAAAACGTAGCGAATTTCTTCATTACACTCACTCATCTTGACAGTAAGCAAAAGAAATGAAAATCACACATTTTCCAAATTTAAATTTGAAATTATCTTCTTTAAAATTTAAACTTTTTAATAATACCAAAACCGGCCAGATGCAAATGGCCGATATAGTCAAAGAGATTTTATTACAAGTTCATACATAGTAAAATGCGAAAATACTTTCTCCCCAACCTATTATAATGACAATGTCATAATTTATTTAAATATATTTGAACACTACTAGCAAAGGTTGCGTTTAGTAAATAGAGAATTGGCTGTTAATGACGTCACAACATCTTTCAAAACGAGCGCGACTAAGTTAACATAACGCCTTCAAACACTCACGAATAGTTAACAACGCGCGTACGAGTTTATATAACAAACAGAGGCTGTGATAATCCATCGGATAAATCCTTACACTACGAGAATGGTCGGCAACTATTAGAGCTGTTAACACAAGCTTAGAGACAGTAAAATTATTTCTAAATTGGACAGTTGTTAATTACAAAATGTTGTTTGCGAATTTGTCCGCATGTAGCGCGTCGCCATGATTTATAGATATTAGTCGGGGTTACGGCGGTACTTCGAAAGAATTGGTGTTTTTGAAACCTTAATCGAAAAAAATAATGATGTAAAAATGATGTTAAAGTGTTTAGGACTACAATATATATTTTTTAATTTTATTTACATATATTGGTCCCCGCCCGTGTATCGCTACCGAGCGCAAACACTTCAACGGTCGGCATACAAAACAAACGCAATGTATATTGTCGAAGGGACGCGGTACGTACTTTTACTAAAGACAAAAATGTTTTAAAGAAATCATATATTGTATGGTCATGAAAATTTTTCATCTATTTGCAAGAATTTATCGATACCCGAACAGGCGTATCTATATTGTGATGAGTAGATTGCGACACAAACGCTAACGAATCAGTTGTATGCGGTCTCCTGCAACACTGCTATCGACTGTTAAACTATCTACTATCTGATTTATCCAAACAAAATTTCAAACGCTATGAATAAACGCATCACAATCATTTGAATAGAACTAAAGATTCAATTTCTGCCTTCATATCCTGACAACGTACCTCGTACAGTGAAGAGATGTTAGCAAACGAGCATTACAAAATTCTACAAAACTTGCCGACAAAATCTAGTTCCATAATAAAATTTCAAAATTCTTGCAGTGAAACCGCACAGTTAGTACTAACAGATGGCACCGCATACAGCTAGTTGACGGTATGAATATAAAAGCGGGTGTNGGGGGGGGGGTAATGGGGTTGCATGTAGGGAGGACGCAGGGGGTACGCAGTGAGACGCTCGGAGCATACATACCTCACGATTTGTCAAAAGCTTATCCTAACGCTATATTCATGTTAAATTTAGAATTTATTTTTACAAGTTCGTCCCGCTGTCTGTCTAAACAACGTTGTTGAAATACGACCCTTTTGGAGTCGTTTTAGTAATCGCATTTTATGACTGAGACCACGAATATTAAAAAAAACCAGCTTTAAATACATTAAAACAATATAGGAACTTATTTCTTTAATACTAAACCTACTAGAGCGGTCAAAGGACCACTTTTGAGACTTTAATCAAAATTGTTAAATTCCAGGATTTTATTTTTCTTGAACTTACTGCACGACTTTCTATAATATAGAGCTGTTTAATTTTTCAATATATATTTCTCTTCTTGTTTCGTTTTTCCTGATGATAATATGTACTCTACCGTTGTCTACCCTGAGCTGTCTCTTGACCGCTAGAATATATATGAAATTTTATGACGTTATCTGCATTGAAATCTCAAACAACACAAAAACAGTAGTTTTTCAAGAAAATGCCATCCGATTGTGTTCTAGGAAAACGCCATGTGCTTACAGTTTGTTTCATGCTGGGTACAGAGGGACCGCTGGTAACTCACGAGGTGAGGCAAAATAGCGATCATTCAAATTAGATTACTGGCTCTGTACGTGGCATTATAAATATTTGCGACGAGATTAGTTCTATTTGTAATAATGAAATAAATGTTTTTTAATTATTATATGATAATTATTTTGTGTTTATTGTTTATGCTAAATTCTGTATTAATTACAATCAACTGGAAAAGACTATAATGTTTATTTCAAAAGCGGTCCTTTGACAGCCATCGGTAGAAATAGGTATATATAATATGTCGGTAGGTTTAGTGTTAAATATTTTTCTTAATGTTTGAAAAAATCCGACCTGTCCATCCATCCTTGATCCTTTAAGTCAAAGTCAAGTCTTACAATAGCACGGCATTGGGTAGTGATGGGCAAAACGGACAATGTAAAATTCGAAAATTTCAAATTATATGTAACAAATTCGTTTTATAGGAGGCACGAGGTTCAACGTTGTATTCAAACAATCACAGTGAACACATCACAGATCTATTAGAGCATACTATTGTGATATATAAGGCATTTCAGTATCGAAATTATACCATTTGTAGGAACAGAATCAATGCAATTTAGAATACACTTTCGCTAACCTCCCCCACCCTCATGCAGGGGGGAGGTAACACTGTGTGCACCAAATATATTGCGAAAAGCTCGTCGCGACGCTTTCGCCTTGTGAATATTTCCATTACGTACATAAATTTTATGCGTTACACCAAGGAAAACTGACTTGTTTTAATGAATCGAAACCCCACGACACCTCCAGCAGCCGTGAAGAGGAAAAATATGTAAGACTATGAAAACAACACTTAATGTTCGTATTCGATGAGTTTTTTTTTTCTTACCAGTCAATGTTTAACTCCAATCTCACCTGATGGTAAGTGGCATTGTAAATTTTTCGACCTTTCTATATCTTAATAACACGCACACTAGCTAAGCGGATGAGTAACACTAGTGGGGATTTTACTGTATGGTACAAACACCTTCTCATAATCTATAATTGTCCCACTGCTGTTTCATCTCACAATCAGTGGGGTTCAGGTGATGTCTACGGCAAGGCAGACGACAATTTGATTTGAATATGCACATAACTTTGAAAAATTATATTTGCGTGCAGGGTTTGAATCCTCGAAGCGGGTAATCGTGGAACCTCTACATGTACACTACCAATGCTCTTACACTGTGTGTTGTTGTGTGACACCACGAACAACCGAGAATCGAAAACAAACGTTCATGTGTCACAGAAATATATGTCCAGACAGAGAACCGAACCAGGAACCCTTGCTCGACAGGCACGGTCACTACCAACTGAACTACAGGGGCGTCGTTCAATACAATAATCCTGACGCCATTACCTCGGACACAGAACGGCTGAATGTAAGCACTTAGAGGAACCACCAGAGCAATCGCTCCTTTTAAACTACTAATATAGCTACTTGACTGCGTAAATCATTTAATATTGACAAAAACCCGACTGTGATCCATAAGATTATTCAATTCACATTAACATTGTTTTAATATAATATAAATAATGACATAATATATAAAGGATATTCGTTCCACCGTATTCTACTTGGATTAGATACCAACAGTCAGAACTTTCGTATGCCCCCTACTCTGCAAAGCTCCGTTATATTTACTATCGACCTTACGCTAATGACAATAGAGTGAAATCTTTCTTGTTCTACCGCGCACACGACAGAAGAGATGGCGTGGAGGGATGGTAAGAATTAACTATTTCTCGGATATAAGTGGGCACGCATATAGATATAATTTACATTTGGACGTCGTCGCACAAGTTGGGAGTGCTAATAATTTTTTTTTTCGACACTAAAAAGTGCACCGCTGAATATGGAGT
This sequence comes from Megathymus violae, assembly GCA_003671415.1. Classification (NCBI taxonomy): domain Eukaryota; kingdom Metazoa; phylum Arthropoda; class Insecta; order Lepidoptera; family Hesperiidae; genus Megathymus; species Megathymus violae. Next base: position 671,121 of record PDGT01000080.1, on the reverse strand, counting down.
TTACTATCGTGAGTAATTTTTTTGGTTTTGCCATTGTGGTGATGTGCCGTGAGCAATTTCATCGAACGCCATTCTTTATCGTACTTTTGATTACGCATTGACATAAAATCGCATTTCAACTCGTGTGGAATAGGAACAATATGTTAATTAATAAATATCACAACAAAACACAATCCAACCAACTATTATTTTTATTACAATCTAATATCAAGAAAGAAAACTATAATAAGGAAAAGAAAACCGTATACATAGTTGTTACCCGTATGTTATGTACTCAAAGATAGTATAAAAAAGTTTTCCATCGGATCAAATGCAATAGTTAAGTATTTTATGCTTTTAAAACCTAATTAAATAAACACTAGTGCACATTTCACCTTAATCAACCCTTAGAGACGTTTATTGAAACGTCAAAATGTACAACGAGGACTTAAAAACTTATGAAGGGGTAAATAATACAAATTTGGTTCCATAAATTTATCATTTGGATGACTTTTTTACGAAGTAAAATTCAAACTGATACTATTACAAAAGTTTGCTTCAGTATTCATTTATAAGTCTATCTAAGATATATTATAAGCAAACATAGATAGACAAAGATAAGAGATTTCAATGTTTTTTTTTCTCCGGTGTTTGTGAAACGATTTTCTTTTCTTATTTTTTGTTTGGTAGCCATTAAAGAGCTTTTGTCTTGTCAAGAAAAACATTTTGAAAGCAAAGCGTCATTTTATAATATTGGTCGAATTTCACCACAAGGCGAACACTAATTAAAACAATTGAGAGCGCAACCTGAGATAACGCGTGACTCTGTCTACGTGTTCTACCGATTTTATAACGGCGGCTGTTCTGAGAAATTTTAAGGCTTCACACGCCTAAAGACGACGCACGGTGATCACTTACCATAAGATACCCACTCGATACTTCATCCGCTTAAAGGCTGTAAAAATTATCTAGCCTGAAAGAAAATTTTCATGTTTCGACCTGCATGCACACATTACAGGAGTTGTAAGTGTCAAGAATATAATGAAAATTCTTCATGAATCTCATTACCAATGACGGAGTAGCGAAACTATATATAACATATTCATGTGCGAAGACCATTAACTCAACACAGGGACCGACAATGATGTATAGGCATTTTCCTCGTACGGTAATGAGTTGCTGAACGACTTTTTAACAATATTATGTTAACGTGTGTAACATAGAAGCCATTGTGGAGTATTGTTGTAAAATGCTCTCCACTCAGGCAGAGATGTATAAGACACATTTATTTTAGTAGTCAGTAATTATTAATTAATCAAATTACCCAATAACTGGAACAATGTTCCTTAGAGCTCACAATCTAAACCACAATATTCGATACTAAAAATAACAATTCAAAATATATTTAAATTTCACTTAAATATAAAGTATTGGTATAGCCATTCAAAGAGGGAATGCTGCAAGCATTTTGGGAACTTTACCCGAAGACAGCGATGCTGCAAATTTTTTATGGTAGGTGCTTTTTCTTTTTCTATTTTTGTATTTCTTCTTTGTATATGTGTATATTTTATTAATAATTGCTTAAATATAATATTCCAAATATCCCGATATCAACTCATATCAATCACATTAGCTACAAAATTGTAACGCAAGTACGTAGTGTTCGTGGATTGCGTACATTAGTCTAGACAGGGAACTGACTTCGCAAATAGTTCAATTAACGGTGTCCTCGTACAGTAATGTATATACATATCATAACTGCTAGCTCTTATATAATAACCATCTACACAAACCGTACGCTTGTAATTGACTCTAATTTTCTGGCATATTTTACAAACCTAATAAATCACAGACAGTGTATCGATTTTAACAACGCCCATCACTTGCCTCCGTATTTCGCTACACACCAAAACTATGACACCCAAACTTCGGAGAAACGCGAAGAGAAATTAAGATTGCCGAGACAATAATAAAGGAGACGCAATAACACTAATGTGATAGAATATGAAAATCATGTACACAGACTTCAGTGAAAGATAAACACAAACTAATAAAAATAATAAATAAAATTATCACTTTTAATGTAGAATTATATAAATTTTAGCACATTTTGCCTTAGCTTAGAGCGGAAACCAAACACTGGGAATTTCTGTGTGTGAATATATATGTGTGTGTGTGTAATGTCCAATACGATTGTAACGCAATTATAAAACCAATTAACAATATGACACAGTACCGATTGATTGAACTCGACGTTTCCTCCGCGATCTTCCTTGTACGGTAATGAAAAGTCGTATTGGTAATTTTACACAGTCTAATACATCTTAACTTGCTCTTTCTGAACTTCATGAACTTCAAGGATTGATAATACAGTATATATCACCATTTACATAATCATTATAAAACAATGCAGACGAGTAATACCGCACCATTGCATAATTAATCAACATCTTTATGCCAATATCGTGGTATGAAAATAAATCATATCAAACATACAATGATTATACTTATATATAGATTATATTTACTTATACGTATATAGATAAGTATAACTCATAATTTAATTAACCCTATATAGATGTATAATGCAAAGTACCAAATGGACATAGTATTCAATCTGACAGTAAACCGATTCTGTGGACAGTAAACGGTCATGGCTTGACCGCATACATATGCAAAGTTAGACATCAGTGTTGAACTCATTCCGGGCACTAATTTAATCGCCTCGAACGTCAAGTGTAACAGTGTATATTGAAGCAACATAAATTGTCATCTTTAGCAACGTATCTGATTGATGTTCCCAAGCGTTCTTGGTTTTATAACTTTATTTCAACACTAATTTAAACACTCAATTTAAACGTAAACGAAAAATAATAGCAGTCGGTGATAGATGTTATTAAAAAAAGAAAAACGATAAACTGAATGAATTATAAAAAACCATCTTGTTATTAACGTTTTTTTTGTAACCAATTTAAAATAGTACTGCAGTCAGGAGTCTAAATCTAAACATGGGACTGTAAGGAAAACATCGATTAACAACTGTTCGACTGCATACCTACTGGCTACTTCCAACGTCATAAAAAAATTACGTTGTCATGGACGATGATGCGTAGAAAAATCATAATTGCTGACAATTATTGAACGTTTGGCCGCACACAAGGAAACTGCACGCTTCCGCTTATACGGTTTACTTATTGCATGGAAATCGTTTGCAACGATAGTGGGTTTGGTTCCTGCATAGGCGTTGCGTAATTTTACGATTGAGATTTAATTTTTCTCCCGTTTGATGATGAATCATTGATGATTCATGACCGTTACATACAGAGGAACTACCGGAGAAACATGACGAATAGTAAGTAATAATGCAAAAAATATATATATTATGGCAAGAGGCCATACGAAGATAAATAATCGTGCTACGTTTTTGAAAATTTTAAATGATATGATAAGTATAATAAGAGAGAATCGATTAAATTTGCAAATATCCCAAGTTTCGATTCAAAGAAACAAGACAGAGAGAAAAGAAAAGATTTTATCAAACATTACGTACCATAAAATAACGAAAAGAAACGAATGTCGATGACACAATTCAACCAAAGTTGATATGTTATAATACTGTGGAAAAAAAACATCAGTGAAAACTACGCATGTGTTCGCGTGACCGTATCACACGCGATCTAGATGTATCAGTGATAATTAAAATAGCCGGAGAGGCGATATAACATTTAAATGTTCGTAATTCACGTTAACTTTTGTCAAATAATACTCGACGCTTTCTAAGCGACTGGTGCGAATACCAAATCTGAGCCTAAGAATACTAGTGCGCTTGCACAGTACCAAGAGAAACAGAACGTGTCACCACATGACCTAACACGTGTTGTCAGTAGTGTAGTGTATTCGGGACAAGACACATCATGAAACTTAGGAAGATACAGCTACAATGTTTTACGAGAAATCAATATACTTCATCATTTTTATTTTTACTAGCGGCCCGATCTAAGTTCGTTCAGGTTGGATTATTATTTTTTTATAGCCTATAAACTTAAGAGTAATTTTTTTTTAAACAGTTGACATGGTTCCGGAGATTATCCTCGGCAGATACACAAATTCACAAAATTTGCACTCTGTTTATAACAGTTGTCAAACTTTTAATTAACATATATAATTAAATAATACTCTGAAAGCAGTTTTTACCGCGCTAAGAACGGCGGAATCCTTGTATGTAGTTCTGATGTCAAACACTCAGCCGTTAAAAAACGAAAAACTCTTTTGATTACATTACGTACCGTATTCGTGAGCACAGAAAAACTCATCACAGTACACAGGTTTTATATTCCTATGTATAGATAAGAGATCGTATGGAGGAGATATATTTATATAATGAATGACTTGCCAAGCTGAAGTTATTTTCACTTAACGAAAGCGACAAAAGTTACGTTGTTGGTGCGACAATCGTTGACTATTTCGTAATATTTGCACAATGTCACAATATGTTAGATTAATGCGAGAACACTACTCTGTCAATTGGTGAAATTGTTATGATAATTCATGCAATAATGTTTGCATGACGTGACAATTTTATATTCCGAATTATCATCGCAATGATTCACATAATCATTAACAGGATTCCATGTGTCAACTGTACCATTTTAAAGTTACTTAACTACAACTTACATTGTAATTTCCTCCATGACCGAACAGATCGATAAAGCCTTATGTAACGAGAATCTAAAATCACATAAATCACAAATAAATACTCCATCATTCTCGTTAGCGAGATGACTCCTATTAAAACCAAGTGAAATCTGACATAACTTTTTTATCATTAAGAGATTTGGACGTTAAGGGCATGAATAGTATTTTTCATTAAATGATGATTATAAGAAAGTGTTACACAGCGTAGTAAAATAAAGGAAAACATAGGATGTACAATCTGAGAATCATTCCTAGTCTCAATTTTTGGGATAAACATGCCAACCAGGACCGTATTAGCATAATGGCATGGCTTCTAATTGCATTGTGCAGATTTGTTCATCAAATTTATAAGGTCGTAAATGCTGACTTCTGACGTCTCTCACAAAATAAGCGATCGAAACAAAGCTGTTAAAGGTTACGCCTTCTTGAACATTATTAGCTATCAGAGAAAAAAATATTTATCGAAAAGAAAACCGTGATATGATTTCAAACGATGTTTTGTATGCCAAAGGCAAAAGCAGCTTCTGAAAATTAGAAGTCCGCGGATTCGATTTTAGACCTTCCGTGTTAACTTTAAAAACAATCTGGCAGTCGTAAACTATACATTTACTACCAATTATTTGAGAGATTATTAAGGAAATAATTGCAATTTATAATAATTTGCTAGCTTAAATTTCCTAAGGGTGTTCACACAACGCTCGGTCTTTCGAAATGTTCGAATTTGAAACTAATAAATACTACGTCGCTGGTAACTAGTTCTCAAATGGAAATTTCCAGCGATTTTGGCATCATTATCGAAACTTAAAAATGTAGATTCCGCTCACAATTCGCTAACGTGGTCTTGAATTATTAAACAAACGGCTCTAATCTAAAATACTTGGAAAACTTACAAGATGCGCTTAAATTAGGTAATTTCGAATCTTCTCCGACATGAGAAGACATATTAAATATCCTTAACTCCTCGTGCAGTTGCCGCGAGATGATAAAATTGCTCTCACACGACCCACCACGCTTATATCACAGCCCAGTTACGTTACACCTGCACGCTACAGTACACCTAAAACGTGAATTCCGCCCACTTTGTTTCAAGAAGCTCATTAATTTTCATTAAGCTCATTATTATTTGTTGGTTTAATGTAATTCTATCCTGAGTACGAGTTAGAAGGATGTATGTGTGTAGATACAACACAGCAATACATATATCAAAAGTAGGGATGTTATATAATATTTTACCGGTTTCGGTTACGGATATTAGATGATTTACGACTTGGAAAAAACGACAACACAGCGGTAACAGTAAACACACAACAGTAACAATTTGACTTTTTTTACTAGTTATTATGTAGTATTTTTAACACAGAAAAAATAGTAGCCTGAAAAATCAAATAAAAAACTGTCTAAAATTGTAACGACGCGGCTAGTGTATCGGCTCGACCGGTGAAAATCTGTCACAACGTATTTTATTTAGACTCGGCCGCTATCCGAAATTATCCGAAGCTTTTGTATCGGATTCTGTCACGGTTATGAATATGTATGTATATATTTCGGATATTCGATAGTTTCGGTTACGCTTACGGAGCTCCACAACATCCCTGATCAAGATCACGTGTTCTTACTTTAAAATATGCTTTTTTAACACGTCTGCAATTGGCAATAGACAAATAAATTCAAGTACAACGTATGTCAGCGTACACAAATATAAAATTAGTGTATGAAATAATTAATTTACTAAATTTGGGCTAAGCATAAGTACCTACGTATTTAATTTAAAAGCTTTCATAATTTTAAACAGGCCATTGTTAAGACGCTTCAGAATTACGTAATCAAACATAAAAGTTGAGAATACTCGAGAATTTACTGGAGTTTCAAAAGGTCCGTTACATAGGTTCTTTTCATCTCCCAGTTACTCCGAATAAAAGTCCGCCTACTGAGTTCGTTTCCTCATTGACGTCTTTCTTAATTATGTCGCTGCTTCGTTGCGTTCCCTCGACTCATTTACATTACACGGGAAATAATATGAAGAAATTATAAGTGTCAACATGAAAAACAAGTCAGGGTTGCCACGTTCGTCAGAAATACGAGTAAGTTACAATGGCTTGCCACAGTCCGTGAGTTTAGACAAGTAAGACTTTGCAAGTGAACCGCTTGACACGGTTTTTCAATGGGAAACGCTCGATCGAATGCTATCGCATCGAATCGCCATGCGTGTGCAAAAATGCAAATGCTACTCCTTAGTAACTCTTAATGACCGAAATCCAAATTCAAAATGCCTAATAGACATGCAAAGGTGTTTGTACACACCGACATAAATTGTCATCAACACTCTTCGTGCGCTTTTAGCCCTAAAACCAACTTAAACTCAAATTATAATCTTCGCTCAGTCCGATTGGGAAAGTTTAATGACATTTGTATTGCTTTAACAGGCATGAAGCGCTCCATCTTAATTAACAGGAGTAACTGTTATTCATATACATTCTAGTAAACAAAACGCCCTCATTTCGGTTCAGAAAAACTACGCGTTACACTTAGAAATAGCACTTGTGTTGTTTTAGGAACGGTTTTTTTTCGTTCTGTGAATTAGAAACATATTAATTTATACCTATCTATTTATGGACGGATTGTAATGAAACGAACTTCAAATATTAATTGATACTTGCTGCAATAAATTAATAAAAACCATAATGAAATCGGTTAAGCCGTTTTTGAATTAGCCCGCACAACCGCACAAACAAACAGACGTATGAAAATGATGGCATATCATTACTATGCGACGGGTGTAATACGGATAAGGGTGTACGGTAATGACGTCACGCACGAATAAAATGTCACGTCTAAGGGAAATCGCAAAAAATCTGATGAAAAAATCATCGGCATTGTACTTTTTTTTATTTGGTCAAAAAACCTTGCTTGTAAAGGCGTAAATAATGAAAGTATGGGTAGTCCAACCGGGTCATTCGGATTTAAATATGTTTCAAGCAGGCGGCCTAACATCGCCGTTACTAGTCTCACAATCGTTGAGGTTGAAGCCGTAGTCGGCCATGTGAACAAGTGAACAGCTCAGGGAGAATGAATGGACTGAAAAACAGCACTGCGCAGGTTCACTATCCTGCGTCGGTTCAAGCTAAGCCACCCAATTTTGCCTAATTATAGTTAAAAGTTATTTTTTATTATTATAAAATTTTTGTACCTTATTTTTTGAGGCACAGTTATACAGTTAATTTGTAAAATGAAAATAATTATGAAAGATTGCGTGAGTCTTGACGTGCGGGAGGCCGACGTTCCAACCGGCTAGGCCAGCTAGCACTTCTATTATCGGCCTATAAGTATTACACGAATATATATATCCAAAAATAAGTTGATAACGCTACGCTGCAACACTGTACATTCATGAACTGATCTGTCAACTTCCTTAGCCTACAAATTTGTCTAGTTACAGCTGGGACTTCTCCTGACCAGCGACCGAACACAATACTAAATGATTTTTACGGCAAATGTGTAAGTCAAATTGTAATGTATTGATCATAAATCCATTATTCATAGTAATAATAGCAAGCAAATAAAGTCAAACGAAAGAAAGGTAAACCGCGCCATAGTTGAGAGAGGCATGAGTCCCATAATTACCATACTGAATGCTTCTGACCGAAGGAAATTCATTCGATAACCGCATAAATTACATATTATCCGCCAATAAATCGATTGGCGAGCTCTACCGAAGTGCACCACACGCAGACGGCGGAGGGATTACAAATGTTAATTGGATATAAGAACCGACACGTGATAACAACGGTAAGGAAAAAACCATGAAAAATATAACGGACATCGGTTTTACTGTTTAACTGGAACGCGTAACGGCTAAGTTTAATAAAATAAAAACCATTAAACCTTCGTGTAAGTACAACTGTTACTATGTAGTATAGTATATTCTCTAAGTTAGTACATGAAAAACATCTTAAACAGTATCCGTGGTAACTAAATTCTAGTCCACTTTACGTAGAGATAATTAGCAATATAATATTAATTAATTGACTTAAGTAAGAATCTCGACATTTGTACAATTACTCATAGCTAGCTGTGTTTAATGTTTAAATAAATAAAACCTGAGAAATGAGAAAAAAATCATCCTATCAAATATTAAATTTTTTTGTGTGTTAAGTCTTTACTATACGATAATAATAGGTTGGGTAGAAAGTATTTTCGCATTTTAGTATGTATGAACTTGTAATAAAATCTCTTTGACTATACCATTTACATTTGACCGGTTTTGGTATCATTAAAAAGTTTAAATTTTAAAGAAGATAATTTCAAATTCAAATTTGGAAAACGTGTGATTTTCATTTGTTTTACTTACTGCCAAGATGAGTGAGTGTAATGAAGAAATTCGCTACGTTTTAAAATTTTACTACAAAAAAGGCAAAATTGCAACGCAGGCCGCGAAAAAATTTGTGATGTTTATGGACCTAGTGCAGTGGCAGTGAGAGTAGCACAAAATTGGTTTAAGCGTTTTCAATCCGGAAATTTTAATGTCAAAGATGCACGTGGCTCTGGTCGCCTTGTCACGAATAAAATGGATGCCATTTTTGAAAAAGTGGAGCAAGATCGGCATATCAGTAGTTACAACGTAGCTGAAGAACTGGAAATTGATCACAAAATAGTTTTGACGCATTTGGGCAAAGCTGGGTACACAAAAAAGCTCGATATTTGGGTGTCACACGAGCTTACTGAAAGAAACGTCATGAACTGTGTCCTCATTTGCGATTCTTTATTACAACGTAATGAAACCGAACGTAATGAAAAGTGGATCACGTACGACAAGAACGTGCGAAAAAGGTCGTGGTTAAAGGCCGGTCAGGCTTCACAGACTGTGGCGAAACTCGGGTTAACTCGCAACAAGGTGATGCTGTGTGTATGGTGGGATTGGAAGGGCATCATTCATTATGATGAAAACTGGTGATGAAAAGTGGATCACGTACGACAAGAACGTGCGAAAAAGGTCGTAGTCAAAGGCCAGTAAGGCTTCACAAACTTCATAGACAGAGAGAAAGCGGCCGGAATTAGTCAATAGAAGGGGTGTGACTTTTCATCATGATAACGCTAGACCTCACACATTTTTGGCGACTCAGCAAAAACTAAGAGACTTTGGCTGGGTGATGATGATGCATCCACCGTATAGCCCGGACCTTGCACCCACAGATTTCTACCTTTTTCGGTCTCTTCAGAATTCTTTAGACAGTGTCAGGTTAACACCACGTGAGGACTGCCAAAACTACTTGACGCAGTTTTTTGATCAGAAACCCCAAAATTTCTATAGCAATGGGATCATGTTCCTACCCACAAGATGGCAAAAAGCTATCGAACAAAATGGTACTTAAATACTGTAGTTAAATTAAAAAAAAACCGTATTAAAAAATGTTTTGAATTTTCATAAAAAATGCGAAAATGCGAAAATTGGCTGCATGTAAGTCGTGTTAAGACAAATATTTCCTTGTTCTAGCGAGTCGTTCCTCTATTTTTACTCCTGGCGTGTACCCTGGGCCAGTACGACGGATACGGAGCGGAAGATCACGGCTACGAGGGATACTTCAAGCAACAGATTGCCAATCACTTGGATGAACATCACGGGGAAGAGTACGAACTGGACTATCACGTAAGTCACAATATTTTATTACTTTAGTCAAAGTCGACCCCATTACGACGACATCGACGATATAGGCCTCTTCTGATTTGTGATTTTATTTATTTATCTGAGATCGCTTAGAATTTATTTATCTAAACTGTTGTCTGAAACAAAAAAAAATCAAACCTTAAAAATGTATAGATTTACCACTAGGTACCTCTATTTTCAAATATATGAAATAGAAACTCATCAACTGTCACCACACAGTTTTACAGGAGACATTTTTAAACCATGGTGCACGGCCCTTGTTTTTATGAAGTGGAATCCTCCATTTCCCATGTTTCCTATGTTCCAGGCGCACCCCAAATACTCCTTCGACTACTCAGTGAAGGACCCTCACACAGGAGACGACAAGGAGCACTGGGAAACCAGAGATGGAGACAAAGTTAAAGGTAACCTCAAAACTTAATAGCAGGAAAATGCAGTTAGACATTTCCTGCTTAGTCGGGAACGTGGGACTTTTCGGCATTGCTTCCGGCAATATTGAAATTAACCTCTTTTTTCACTGCAAACACAGTTAAACATAGCCTCATAGTTCGCTTTTCTTGCAAATACGCATACCACCATTCCCACTTTTGCTCAAATCTCCTCTCAATATATCCCTCATATTAGTAAAGAACTTAATCCACAAGATGGCCAAGTACAGATTGGCGAACTTCACTAACCTTTCAGAATATTGTCATAGGTCGCACCAGCAGTGGTTAAACTTACTGAACGGTTTTATGCTTAGAGTAAAGATACTCATCCCGTTTCTTACTGTTAGATAGTAGCCATTAATCTTTATTGTACTGACACTCGTATTGAACATTTATCACTCCTCAAGTTTGTAAAGATGCCCGTGGTCACAACTAAGCCACTAACATAAAGCCAAAAAAACTATGAACACATGGTAAGCGTTCATTTTATACCGACTTAAAAAAAGGAACAGGTTCCAATTCGCATGTTTTTCTTTGTTTGTTACGCAAGAACTCCGTCTTTTTGTTCGAGATGGTACCATACACCATACACCACCCTTAAAGGATGAACACAGGAGATGAAGCCAAGAAACTCATCGTGTTCAAATTGAAATCGGTTTTTTTTTCTTAAAATATTTATTATTCAATTCACCTCTGTAGCAGTCATAACAAATCACGACTCAAGTGATATTAAGTCGAGTCGAACGCCCTCGATCAATGGAGCTCGATACAATCAGATTAATGAAGATTTTAACATTCTCAAGTTACAGAGAAGAGCCTGAGTATTATAGCTCAATTTCATGACCTTTCTTACGAGGAACAATTTAATTATCGTCAAATAGCTATAGCTATTCCAGTTGCACACAAACCCTCCATCAGTCCGTACTGGAGAAACATGGTGAACGCTAAAGGGCGACTTAACTACGAGACCTACAACAACTAATGTAAATTAAGATGAGATTAAAACCATTATTCGTGTCATATGAAGTAACCGTCTGTCGATATCTGTTTTATTTGAAACAGTTGTCAGAGTTTTAAATGGATTGCATTTCCGATCAAATTAATCAGGCGCTCGACGTCGAATTCAATGTGCAAATGATGTTGATTGCAATAAAATTACTACAAAAATTTTCATTTAAGTCACTCGATTGGAAATAACGAAAAGGAGATTAATTTTACTATTAAGTGCCCGCCTCGGCTTCGCACGTGTTCAATATAGGTACTAATGTGACGACATTGTGGAGCGGTTGAAGTGCACAGCATAGCCATCGCAAATACTGACTTTTGATGATTTTAAATCTGTCATATCTTCTAAAATATTAATGATAATGATTTGCTGTAAAGAGAAATTTTTATCTACATTAAATGCCCAACGTTTAATTAAATAAAGATTAATATAAATTAATCGAAATAATTTCGAAAATATTGCCTACATAAAAAATTCAATCGCATAATAATGGTCTCTGTGTGTTAATCGTAGGATATAGATATTTATATGGCGTCGCACACTATTTTGTAGATATTTTTGAAATACGTCATTCCATTTTACAAACATTTTGATATGTCTCGACAAGTTCAGTCAGCGTCAGCAATGAAAGCGCCCAATTTTTTTTTGTATATATTACACTTATAAAACATCCGGTAGAAATTATCTCAATGGGAGTTAAACTATACCAAAATCAGTTGGGTAATTTAAAAGATCTAAACGTACATATGAGCAGACAGACATGGATAGCCATTTTCTTTTACACCATCTAGAGATTTTAAGGGTTTAGTAAATGTCCCAGTTTTATATCTCAGGGATGGAGAATTATAGTTCCGAATTATAGCTTCCGCATATACACAAACACACAAAATCCGCATTCTCTCTTTATAATATTAATAGAGATTGGAACTTCGAATCGAATAACAAAACCCACTGGATTATACGACATTATCACCATGATAACGTGCGAATCATACTATAGTAATGCTTCAGCGTTAATCCATCAGTAGAACGGAATAGCATTAGGATCTTAATTAGACTAATTGCAAGTGATCTACATTGCTCCCGAACAGGCTACATTAGCGAACAGCGCGTTGGCAAGACTTGGAAATGGCTTAATGGGATTACGAAACAAAAAAACCTCTTGTTAAACTCGACGCGAGGCATTGTATAAATTGTTCCTTTGCCATGACCAGCTGATGTTCGAACATCATCTCTATCTATGGACATCTATGGCATTGGGTGCGTCGCTATGATCGATCAATAATAAAGCAATGAATCCCTTTATTGAAATTCAAAATCATTAATTTATTTCGTAAATACACTTATGCACGTCATTTTTTACTTCTACTACCGTTACTACTTAAAAGATGCTTTAACACTGAGGAGAAAAAACGGCGAAAGAAACCCCTCAGCTCATGTTGAAACATATCACAACTACAGAGTTTTAATCAGCGTGGAGTCGCTTCTGGCACTGTTATTTCCAGGCGTCCTTGACATTAATATATTCATCTGTACCATAACATACTTTACCTATAAGCTGCGCTTCAATGCGTCGCTTAAAAGTCAATGGTTAACTCACATATCAACATTGGAACCGTATTGCAAAAACGGGTTCATTTGTAAAAACGTGTTCAATGGCTCTCCAATACTGTAGCCTTGTCAAAGGATGTTTTTAACTTAATTGGTGACTAATGAGCAACGTGGCGCTAATACTTTGGCCGTTTTACCGTAGGATGCATAACGAGAAAGGGTAATTTTGACGTGGATGCGTGAAGCATGGATTCATATAAATCCCAACTACTAACACGAGTCTATTGACACAGGAACCTATACCCTAATGGAGACAGACGGCACAAAACGCGTAGTGGAGTACGAAGCTGACGATAAGAACGGATTCAACGCTGTCGTGCACAAGATCGGCACGCCCAAGGAGGAACACATCGAGGAGTATAAGGTCAGATTTATGTTAACAATCATACAGACTGTGCTTTTATATTGGAATTCAATACTAAACAATGAGCAATCAATTCCATTTCACTATCAGTAATCATTTAAATATTACAAACGTATCTGCATTTTTATTTTTGATATCGTAATTTTTTTTGACGTGGTACATGTATCAAACTGTAACTCATAGTGACGAGAATCAAATCAGTTTACGATTGCTACTCAGATATATCTTAAACTGAGTCAATCACACAAGACTGGGCTAAATATTTTTTTTTTGTTTTAGCTAGCCAAGCCTGTATACGAAGCTATTCATTACCAACCGGAATACGAACACCACTTCGACGATGAAGGTGGCTTTGTACCAGTGGTGGGGGGATACAAGCATTAGAGGGGACGACGGGGTAAGGTTTACACTACGCATGTGGATTTTGGTTGCAACATTCCTATTTAATGTGTCAGTCGTTTTAAAGGGAAACATTTTTGGATATTGGATGGGAAACTATAAAGCTAGCAACCAAAAATAATGACGCAAAATGAAATTACAAAATGTCCTAATGTCAACTGAGGGACCATAAATACATTAGTTCATTTTAAATTAGCGTGTGACTAAAACGTGTTTTTACGTCTTAAGACCTTAGGCTGACTGATACATTTAAATAAACAAATGTAAAAAAATATATAAAACCAAATCCAGTTAAGATGGTTCAGAATGTGTACGCACCTAAACTAATACTCTTAAGTGGCGATATAATAATGACATTATTCATTCAATTTTGTTACATAAGTTTCAAATAAGGTTATGCACGTGTGTTTACACAAAACTGTACCTGTTATTATTATGTTTTGTTGTTATTTCGTGTGTTGAATACTGTTATTGTTAACTCTTATTTTATTATATAGTACCTATTATTTGAATGCGAAAAGATGAATGTTAAAATAAATAATAGCATATAATTAAAATTTGTTACTGAAATGGTAGAATGAAATTCATACCAGCGCAGCTTGTGGCTAAAATAAGAACTAATTTCGAAGTGACGTTTCTGCAAGTAAAAAATCTATATATTGGGAGAGGAAACAGGTTCTTAAACGATAGACTGGCCGAACTAGTTTGGTTGTCTTTTGAAATGTTAAAATGTATTTCATACAGATTATTTGTTTTGTGATGAGGGTGAGATAAATTTAGGGTTACGTTAATTATTACGGCCAAACAAACTTAAGGACAAGCCACAAATAACCCGTTTTTTTATGATACTCAATCTGATTCGTTTATTGTTATTCAAAGGAATATACAAATGTTAAAATGTGAAATTTTGTTGTTATTTATTGTATGAATCTTGTTTTAATCAGTAAAGTAATCTGTGTGTCGGATTTTCAGTCAGATTTTCATACCGCTTATCATCTTAATGAGACTGTATAGATTTCTACTGTTATTGTAGGCGTAAGTATTGTACAAAAATCTTACGATTTAATAAACTTTGTTATGTAAACCGCTGTTTCATTTAGTTTAAATTTGTTTTAGTTTATCTCGTGATAATTCTAAGACCGAAATTGGCTTTGCTTACGAAACCGATAGTTCTATATATTGTGATTTCCTTATATCCTAATGAGATGCAACATATGGTAAGGGTATTTTTCTTTAACTTTTTTTAAAAAAGTTCAACCTTCAAACGAAAACTGACGTAACCTCCTGTCATTTGTGGGATA